>MU003910.1:0-18499 GCA_010093785.1 Polychaeton citri CBS 116435
CTTTCACCCACGCACACACACACACACACACACACATACACACATATACACATATACCCATATACACACACATACGCACACGCACAGCTTGCAAAGCTCTGAGACGCGATGACGATTGCTCTGTCGGCGGTGGAGCAGGCTAAGCTGGCCTGGCAGGCTGACTGAGGGATTACTGATGGACCACCACCACTGCTGGACAGCAACTGGCCTGCCGAAGCCTTTTGCCGCTGCAGAGGGGGCGGCCTCTGGCTCTGTTGTCGCGCGGCTGGGGCGATTAGTGATGGATCTCATCACCGGATGGGGCGCTGCCACCTCTCCATGTCAGGTCTTGCCGGCAGAGTGGGGGGCGCACTTGGCCTCATCCCTTCGGCTGCATGCTAAAAGAGGGCTGTCCGTCCGAGGGGAGGGGTAGCAAGCGCGCACCATCTCTGAGATCTGCTCTGCTTAAGCGCAAGCTGAACCGCCCAATGCAGCTGGTGTAGGCAGCACCTCAGGCCAAGCCGCCAGGCGTGTGCATGTGAGAGGGCCGCCCGGCGGATGGTTCGACCATGTCGGATTAGGCCAGAGCAGAAGCCCAATGGGACCAGGCTGCACCATCTTGGCCCTGTATTTGCAGGAGCTGGCGTCAAGCGAGGAACTTCCGCCTAGCCGTAAGTACGGTACTTGACTCTCTGGATCTGACTGATCGGCTGGTCTGGGCGAAAGATATGGATGGGACGCACGCACGCACGTACTCTCACCAACACTGACCGACGCTGTCTCTTGTCTCTGCATGCACCCACGCACGCACCCACGCCCACGTCCACACACAGACACTGACACAGACACGGACACAGGACTGCATGACAGACGGCACGGGACGGCAAGAATCAACAGGAAATTGGGTGATTGTCGCAGCGATTGCCTTGTCACGCGACGGCCGCCAGCCCACCTGACCCTAACGGTACAGTACGGTACAGTACAGTACAAGTGCAGCAGCTCTGTGGGAACGATCCGCCTAGATCCACGCGCGCGCGCACAAACGCGCACACCCCCCCTCCTCCCAAGTACAGCAGCACATCGCATACCGTAGGGGTGCCAGATGAGTCGAGCGGGTACGGTGCTCTGCTGCTGGACGTGTGTCGCGCGCGCGCAGGGAGTGTCCCCCTTCGAAATTTGGCCCGCGGTCAAAGCGTTTAGGTTCGGTCAGCAGTGGAGCGCGCGCAGAGTGGGAAACGTGCGGCGTGCGCACACGCACACGCACACGCACTCAGCACAGGACCACTCTGGATGCGTCCACGGACTCATCTTTAGGCCAACTGCCTAGCGCACTGGCTGGCAGAGGCGACGTTGCAATGACGGCCGTGACAGGCGTGGGAGTAGCGCTGTCGATGCGATAGTGATGCAGCACGGGGTTGGCCAGAACGGTGACGAGCGAGCATGGTCGCTACGCTACGCTACAGTGTACGCACAGAGTATGTACAGCAGAGCAAGTACAGTGCCACCGTATCGACTCCTGCTAGCCTGGCGGGTAAGCTCGACGTGAGGTGGGCTTTGTCTGAGACGCACCACAGTGCCGGGTGAGGGAAGCTGGCGATTGGCCCGGCGCCGGTCGTGGGCCAGTAGCACGGGGGAAAGGTACGGTAGCTCCGCCAGAAGCAGAGCAGAGTGAGTCGAGAGAGGCCAACGTCTGGGAGAGGGGGTGGAATGGTGCGGCGACAGAGTTTGGATGGCGATGCAGGAGATCACGGCGGGCATCGCATCACGCGCAGGCCACAGTCGCCTCTCAGCTAGGCGCCCAGTGAGGACACGGTCGGCAAGGCGAAGGCGAATCGGCCGGGCAGGGTTCGCTGGGCAGAGTCGCACCGGCATGGCGGCAGGTGGAATCAGCTTAACCGCCAAAGCTGGTGGGAGTCAAGCGCGTCGCCCGCCAGCCGCCCGACCAGGGATGCCGCCGTGTACCCTTGCCCTACCAATCTGTCCTCGTCCTCTGTACCTAGCCATCCATCCCTCACCACGAACCACGAACCTGACCTGACCTGACCTGAACTGACCTTGCCACGCCTTGCCTTGCCTTGCCTCACCTTGCCTCACCTTGTCTTTGTCCTGGACTCCACCACTGTCGACTTGTGACTGACTGACCGACTATGACTGAATGTGATTGACTGACTGACTGACTGATGGACTGTGCGTGCCTGGGGCTTCTCTCTCTCTTTCTCTCTCTCGCTCGCTCTCCCTCCGTCTCCGTCCCCCCCCCCCCCCCCCCCCCCTCTGCCTCCCATCTAGGGCCTCTTGCTAGCTACTTACTCTGAGGCGATGCGCCAATACTCTTCGACTAGTAGGACTGCTGCATCCACATGCTTTGCCGTCCGCAACGTCCATCCATACACCATGTCCGTATTCTCGCCCTTTGGCTGAGAGTTTACTCTCTCGCTCTCGCTCTCTCGTCACCTTCAATTTCCTTTCCCCCCCCCCTCCCTTTCCCCCATCTCCCACTGCGATTGGTACTTCTGGGTCCCCCGTAACCCACGCCAGCCTTGGACTGCGTCTGTTGTTCCGTCCCATCTCTCTCCCTCTTCCCTCTACGGATCATCCTGCTTCTCTGCCTGTCTTTCTGCCTCATCGCTTGATATCTCTTGCTCTACGTCAAACGTCTCTCGCCTGGCCGGCCCGCCCTTGCCGAGGCCCCCCGGCCCTGTATAGCCCACACTATTTGTGGCCATTCCCGTCCGACCTCTTTGCCGCTCGAGCAGGCAGCCCTAGTCATCGCTCTCACTCTACACAGTCTTTCCAGCGGCACTACCCTTGTTAAGGCTATATACGTAGGGACTCGGACTCGGACTCGGACTCACACACGCAAATACACACATCCACATTCACATCCACATCCACGTCCACATTCACGTTCACATTCACATTCGCATTCGCATTCACTCACGGTCACTCTCCCACTCGCCCACCTGATACCACTCGTCCGGCTCACCTGTGTCGAACTGCCGTGCAGTCCCATCGTTCTGGTCGCGGAGCTCTCCTTCTCCCGCCCGCCCTTCGTTCCCGCTAAGCTAGGACCCGCCCAGCAACCGCGCCACTGACCAACATCCCGCGTTGCGCTTGCAGAAGGTAATATTTGCATTGCGTTTCCCAGTCCACCAACCTTTTTGCTTTTCAAGGCATCGCAGCGCATCGCGGCGCAGCCTGGCATCGGATCCTCGCACGACTGCCTTGCTCCTGGGGGCTCCATCCTTCCTGTTGGCAGCATAGATGACGCACGCACTGGACCCCCATCTCTCTGTCTGCTAGCCGACTTTAAGCGCGTTTGTCGCCCAGCGACTCGTTGCTCTGGCACTCTCTCTGTCAACCTGTTGAACCTGTCGCCTGTCGACAGGTACCTGCCGGCCTTCCGGTTTCTTGGCTGCTGCCCATCACTGGAGTGATATCAATCCATTCCGGTCGATCTACCATTTCTTGTCCTTCTGCCGGTGCAACTATAGACGCCATCTCTGGTAAACCTGACCGGCTGCCTGGGAGACCTGGCACTCCAATGCGAGAGGAAGTCGACTTGAGGGAGGAGGAAATCACGGCAAACGGGAATTTGGCACATACTGGAACCTCACCGACTAAGGACCACCAACACACATCAGGGTTCACTGCTGTCAATGGAGACGCTAACAGACCTAAAGCGCCTCCACAGGAGAACGGCAGGAGCCATCAGCCTCCGCGGCCGACAATCGACATCGCGATAGCAACTGCCGACAGGGAACATCATGTCCCGCTCGACCGTGCTTCCGGCTGGCGCCCAGACACGCGCGTCGATGCAAACGCCCATGCGCGCCCGCTCTCTCCAGACCTCATGGCGTTCACGAAGCGCAAGTTCGACGACTTGGATCGAGGCAGAGATGTCAATGCGCGACCTGAGCCTCCCATTGGCGCTGGAGACAGGTCACCAAAGCGCCGCAGCATTTTCCCCGACTCTGGCATCGAGATGACGTCCCCAGAGGCGGTTAATGGTCGACTCTCAGTACAGCGGTCGGATCGAAGTCCGCCTGAGGCCCCACCAGGGGCTGCGTATGTTCGGTAAGTGGTACTGTACGATGTCACGCCATCAGAACTGACACTCTGTGAAGGGAGAGGACACCAGTGCGCGAGAAGGATGCCCCTGGCCCTCCAGAGCAACTACGCCCGGAGACGATCACATTGATGCAGGAAATCATCCGTCGCGAGATTGGCCCACCAGAACGGGAGAACCATCTTGCGCACTCTTCTCACTCTTTTGAAGACGACCTGAGTCCGACTCATGGCACACCGCCGAGGTCAGCCGATGACGTAGGCTCTGATCAAATGCAGCAGAACGACCTGGATGCAAAGAAGCGCAAGCGCAACTTTAGCAACCGCACCAAGACGGGCTGTCATACGTGCAGGCAGCGCAAAAAGAAATGCGACGAGCGAAAGCCTTTCTGCCATAACTGTGAACGTGGTGGGTTTCACTGCCATGGATACGGACCAAAGCCGCCGGAATTAAGGTCGGCGAATTCGTCCAGGGCTCCGATGCCTCTGCAATCCAAACCCCAATTCGAGACGACTTATCAGCCACCTGTGGCCTATGCCGCCAACGAACCGCATTACACCCATTGGGGCCGCGTGCCTGAACCTGATCCGTACAGACATCCCGAACCAGCACCACCACCTCCGCCGCCGCCGCCGCCGCCACCACCGCCTGCTACATCCATTGCTGAAGATCGACGACACTTCGCTCCGCGCGAAGGTTGGCAAGGCCAGAGATCATGGCATGACTCGCAGCCAGGCGCTTACCAGCCAGAACACCCACCGCAACCGCCGCCGCCGCCGCCGCCCGAGTTTGGTTCCTTGACCCCAGCACATCAGTTACCTCCGCCAACAGCGCTTGCAGACCCTTATCCGCCGACCCTGAGACCTTCGCTGGCAGTCTTCTCACCTTCGCATCACGTTCCCTCGCCGTCACTTCCACCAAACCTCGTAGCTCCCAGAGATGGCTCGTCATCTTCCAGTTCCCACAGGTCGATCCTGCACCCTATCCACGTCCCTATGGGCTACATGTCTGAAAGGGACAAGATGCTTGTCGGAAAGCCCTTCCTGCAGTTCACGGACCGAGACCTGCTAGCAGATCGTGTGTCTTGCAAAACATCACTACAATATTTCAACGATGCTCACAATCCTACGACTGCCGGAAGCCCTAGCGATAAGGCACGACTGTTCTCGCGGATCGTCGATCCTGGCCGGCGGGAGAAGAACGCAGACCTTCCGATGAGTCAATACCATTCATTGCAAGCTCAGCCCAAGGGTCATGTTGGCGTGTCAGTGATTGTGGACGCACCTTTCAATTGCGACTACGGATATAACATAAGGCTGAGCGACCGCGTCGTCGTGCAGAGCGGAGCCTACTTCCAAGACGCTGCCACCATCAGCGTAGGTGAGCGGACCATAATCGGACCCAACGTCAAATTATATACAATCACCTCAACTCTAGATCCGTCTCAGCGCAAGGGAAGTCAGGGTACAGTCTATGCCGGGTCAATCAAGATTGAAGAGGACTGCTTCATCGGTGCCGATGTCATCATCCTGCCTTTCAGGACGATCCACAGAGGTGCCACGGTGGGAGCTGGGTCTGTAGTCACCAAGGTAAGACGCGCAATGCACTCGGAAGAGCAAGGCCAATGTCCGAAGATTCTGACTTTTTTTTTTCCCCCGTGTTCGCAGGACGTCCCACCAAACACCGTCTACGCCGGCAACCCAGCCAGGGAGATCCGCAGTATAAACCCAGGCCAAAAGGACCCTGACAAGCACAAACGCCAGATCGAGCAGGAGAACTCGGACATGCTGCATGCGATGCGCGCCGAATTGAACTTTCAAGAGTGATGTACAACCAAAAGGCGACAAGATGGGACACAAAAAAGACGGGGGGAACCGCAAAAGAGTTTCGGGATCTGACAGGACGAGATATACGATTGGAAACGTCATCACGACCAATGACTTGTGCTGGGGACTTTTCCTGACACGGGAAGGGAACATACCTCATAAGGGGGTCTAAAAAGCATTGTTCTTCAGAGGATATACCATGGTTCTTTTTTTTTTTTTTCAATGTATTAATTGGGTTGGCTACACATTGTTATTATAGATGTTTTTGCTGGCTTTTTGGAATCTGTCTAGTGTGGTGGCTAGAGAGGGAAGGCGTGGAAGCCACTGCCTCACGATCGGTTCGCCTCTGAAACTGTGGACACAGTGGATCTCCGGGAAGGGACGGTACACCCAGTGTACAGTTGAAGGAGCCCTTGTCCTCTACCGTTGTCTCGCGTTGCGCACATACCACTGCATACTTGTTGCGTGAATACAGAATTTGCCTAGGTTCGGTGCCTTTGTGAGTTGAACTCTTCTTTTTATCCAGCAGTGTCGTGCTTTCTACAACGTTGCCGTTCTTTTAGTAGTCTCATATCATGCCTTTGTTAGCTCTCCACGATGTGGCCACGGTCTTTAGAGAACATGACCGCGTAGCAAGATATCGCAATGCGGCTCCTTGCCACCCACTTGTCCTCTCGACCAGCAGGCAGCGTGAGCTATGCATGAGAGCGGGGGCAGTCTTCAGTCGCTGCTGGCACTTGCATGGGCTGGACGTCTGTGTGAGACATCCGAGACGTCAGTAATCCTTCAGTGTGCTTGCGCTCGTGACGTAAAGGTGCATCGGCCTGCCTTTGTGTGGGTGCTGTCCAAGATATCAGAGGAATCGCAAACGTCCGTTGTTAGAAGGAAGCTATGCGACACCTTCTTCCTTACCGCTAAGCCAGGCTTGATGATATATTGAGAAGATGCCCACGCCTCCAGGAACCTAGTGTCGTCCTCGCCAGCGTCGAAACCGAAGATCTCGCCGTGAAGCGCGTCTGTACTCCAAATGTCTTGTTCATGGCGCGGCAGCACCCTGTTGTAGGCAGCAACGATGATCTCATTGGTGGCTATCCATCACCCGATCTTCTATGCATCTTCTTACGAGGCAGGTCGGTATAAGCACGATCGAGTCGACATGGCTCTCAATCCCAGAGCATGCTGGCTATCTTCCGTAGAAGGTGTGCTTGCGCTCGTTGGCATGCTTCTCGTCTGTCTCGGATGCTGTATCGACGCTCCCGTCTCTAAACGAATGCGCACACCTGCCGCCGAAAGGTAGCCTATCCGGGAAGTGTGTTTTGCAAAGAGCGTCCTTCATATATGTCCGTCGCCTCTGTGTAGTATCAGCATGTCGTATCTGGAAAGTGACACAGCCAACGTATCGTTCACGAGTCTACTTTCTTCGTCACACATTCCATGACTTGTCACCAGCTTCTCAATATTTTGCATTGGCCGTAAATGTCCACTCGGGAAAAGCGGCACGTAGACTGATTCCTGATTTTGGGTAAGTGCTAACAGGTTGCTGGACTGCAGTGCAAACAGGTCGATCCGGCCAGGTCATGCAGTCAACATCAGGTTCAGTATCGCTACACAGTGCATATTCTTTCATCTACGGCCTCTCGATCGTGAGCTTCAAACTGCCGTGTTGGCAGCCGTGGCGGTCCATGCAAGACCTTTACTAGCATTGATTGCTGCCTTGCTCTAGCAGTACGGACACAGCCATGGCAACAACACATGCGTGCGGCTCAGCTTCCAGCCTTCTTCCCAAAAGAGTCATTCGAAAGTGTCGATGCATGCTATTGCTGCACGCCTAGCTAAGCTGGTCTTGATATTCCTACGACCGACCAACTGTCGAACGGCTGACTAGCGTTGCAATGGCGCCCATGCCACTCAACGAACAGCGCATTGGTCAACGCCAACCCGGTATTGCACCATCTAGACCCTGGCGCTCACCTCCACGCCAAACGCCTTTATGGCTGGCGCTGGACTCAAGGCATATGTTCGTGAAACACAACCCTAAGGCGGTGATCGAGCGACGAAAATGGACAAACAGGTCTGAAGGACACAGCACGAATCTGGCGGTAACCTTTCATGACGGGGCCAATCCAGTCCCGAAGCGTGTCTCGAGGCATCGGAGTTGCGGGATTCAACTGTTTCTCAATGCTCGCTCTGCATAAGCCTGACGGCGTCAAAAAGAATGCGGAGGAGGAGAGGCGCATGAGGTTGCTGTCCGCGGCTCACACCGCATCGCGTACGGGCCGGGCAGCCAGGCGACGGCCATTGGCCACGCGTGCAGACAGACCCTGCTGCTTTTGAATACGGGCTGCATTGCCGTGCCCTAGCGGCGGATGTCTTAGCAACAGGGGAAAGTTGGGGAAGAGGGTAGATAAGTTCGGCCCTGTGGCCACCAGATATGTGTCAAAAAATGCAACCGGCGGGTTTCCGAGGCCACTGGGGCCACGATAAACGCGTTACCTAGGTTTGCACGTGTGGAGTTGGCCAAGGGAGTGGATGGTGGATGAAGGGGGGTCCTAGTCCCCCAGCCTGTTGGCAGCCTGGCAGCCTAGCCTGATATCAGTGAATGGGTGAAGAGGGGATAAGGCAACGCTCATGTAAGCCTGAGTGGTTGGACCCTGCATGATGGCCAGTAGGCTAACGGACTGTCGGATATCTATCTACGGTCCCTCTAGCGGTGTGACTGGGGGAATATGGTTGAGCATCTGCGTCTGGCGTCCGTATCTGGCACGATGAATAATTCCACACCCCCCGAGTGTCGGCCATGAAGGATTGGTGATGGGTGCATGGGCTCAACGCTGTCGAGGAGGGGATCCTCCAGCCAAGCACGACACAGTCATGGTCATGGCTCCCGAATGCGGCATCATAAATAAGGCCAGCCGATCTGGCCGTTTAGCTCTTCGGTCTATTCCAATCGGGTCGGTTTGAAGGGGACAAAGGAGCACGCGAGCACGCTGTCACGAGGTTGTAACTTGGGACAGAGTGATTTGAGATCTCAATCTTTACATATATCACGTAGGTATTAGCCTCTAACTCGCCCCGTAGGAAGGCTTCAAGAACATCGTACTGAGCTGTCAGCAGTCATACACAAACCCTTCTCTTGCCTTCGACTCCAAGCGAGCACTACGACCAGCGATAGCCACTCCAGCACCAGCCTCTAGACATAGACAAAGGACCGTTCCTAGCATCTATATACGTCAAGATGTGTCAGTACACCTACTCGTACTACTACTGCGGCTGCGACTACTACATCTGGGCCGACTCTATCGAGTACTGCGCGAATCGCTACCTGTCAGGATACTCGGTCGACGTGTGGACGATCGACATGTGCAACAAGAAGGAGATGCAATGTGCCGGCATCAGCAAGTACTACTGCGGCGAGTGTAGTGAAGATCACACTCTGGAATTCCAATTAGAAGAGTGAGGAGAACAATGCTTCTGCACGCACGGCGTTATGGAACTTTCCTCATGAATTGGAAACTGCATGCACTAATGGTCACATGTTCGGTTTACGGCGTTCAGTAAGGGGACTTGTCGCCTGGGCTTTGAATCATCTTAGCGTGGTGTTGATTCGGTTGCGTTCGAGCAAGTTTGGTGATACTTCAAGGCTGGCAAAGCAGGAGGCTCGACATCGTCTTGGCCGCGCCGGATTAGTCCTGGCGTTATCGCCAACTATACATTATACTTTCCAAATAGATTACAGATCTGCTAGACTGCGAGATATGTTCCACACAATTACAGACAGCCTAACCGCTCTGAAACTCATCCACAAGTCCTTGGCCTCAGCGGAACAAGAAACCAATAAGGGCTAAGAGCAGAACAACGACCCGTCTAGATCACTCCCAAGCCGCAGAACCCAATGTCACCCGATGCCTTCGTCCACGAGGGACACTCATGGGTACATGGTTCTGTTCCGTGAGAACATGGTACACTTGACAACCATTCATGAATTGGGTCGCCATGATAAGAGTATGGTCGCAAACGTGCAGCGAGGCGAATACAGAGGATCTGGCCCACCATTGCAGACAAAGGCAACGAGAAGACCGCATTGAGAAAGGTCGCATTGAAGTAACTTTGTCGGCGATAAGGAGCGAGAGATTTAATCGCCGTCCAGAGCCGCTTGACATTTTATGACCTCATATTCAATTACCTAGATCCACCATCCAGCCTTATTTCCAGCAAATGTCGAGGCGTCGATATATGGAAATAGCCTATACTGACCTCATCAGAGGCACATCCCAGGGTATGCGTAGGTGCACTGCATGCATTGCCTGTATGTCATGTAGAATAGGCAAGTATCTCATCGTCTTTTCTTCATCTACTACATATTGTATTTGCAGATATTTCTCCGTCAATCTGTAGTTGTACCGCACAGAACCTTCCATCGAACAATCATCACCTTCGGCAAGAATGGATCCCAAGAACCCCAATCGAGGGCAGCGGAATACTCCACAATACGCACTGTACCAACGTGACAACTTCTGGAAGAGCAATGACGGCAAGGTATCCCCATTCAACACCGACCCAGGCAAGCTCGAAGAGCTGGCGAAGCAGAAGCTTACGCAAGGCGGCTGGTACTATGCAAGTAGCAATGCTGGGCGCTCGGAGACACACCTCGCCAACCGGCAAGCATTCTATCGACACAAGGTCGTGCCTCGCATGTTGGTAGACACGAACAAACGGGACACCGAGACCGAGATCTGGGGCCACAAGGTCTCCGCACCGATTGGGTTTGCGCCGATAGGCATCAACAAGATCTACCACCCGAATGGAGAGTTGCCAGTCGCCAAGGTCGCAGAAGAGCTGAATCTGCCCTACTGCCTCTCGACTGCTGGCAGCACACCGATCGAAGATGTGGGCAGAGCAAACGGCGAGGGCCCGCGCTTCTTCCAGCTCTACATGCCTCATGATGATGAGCTGACCGTGTCGCTGCTCAACCGTGCGCACGCCTCTGGCTTCACAGCGTGCATACTCACCGTAGACACCTGGCAGCTCGGCTGGCGGCACGACGACGTTGCCACCTCGAACTACGCCTTCTACCATGGCACTGGTGCGGATCTTGGCCTGTCAGACCCAGTCTTCCAGAAGCGCCTGGAGGAGGCTGGGATAGACCCCAAGACCCAGCCAAACGAAGCCGGTGCAATGTGGATTGACAGTGTTTGGCACGGTCGGGCCTGGAGTTGGGGGAAGATGCCGTGGCTCATCAAAACCTGGAAGGAGATCAGTGGTGGCAAACCGTTCGCTATCAAGGGCATCCAGTCTGTAGCAGATGCGAAGCAATGCGTGGAGATCGGCTGCGACGGCATCGTAGTGTCTAACCACGCAGGCAGGCAAGTTGACGGTGCCATCGCTAGTTTGGACGCCTTGGAGAATATCGTTGATGGTAGGTCTTTCTTCACACGTTCACATGTTGTTCATACAGTCGCTGACTCTACACTAGCTGTTGGTGACAAGATTTACATCATGTACGATTCAGGCGTACGAGGTGCCACAGACGTTTTCAAGGCTCTAGCACTTGGTGCTCGATTCGTCTTCGTCGGCCGGTTATGGGTGTATGGGCTTTCTATCATGGGCGAACACGGTGTCAGACATGTGATGAAGTCGCTGCTGGCGGACTTGGATATCATGATGAATGTTGCCGGGTGCCAAAACATTGGCCAGATCGATCGAAGCTGGCTTGAGAGCCACCCAAGAGGCCAATCGTTGATAGCTGAGAAGAGCAAGCTCTAGGCCATCATTGTATAGTCAGCCTTTGATAACAGTAAGCAATAGAGGGAGCGCCGGTTGGTGTTTAAGTTTGACCTCCCTGTGCATTGCAATGCGCTTGCGCGTATGGAAGCGTATTGGAAGGAGCTACTGCCAGTGTGTGAAGACGTAGCAAAGTCATGTAAATCATACAGTCCAGACCTTGACCTCGCCATCGTCACCAGTGCTGACAATGATCTCCTCTCCCTCAAACTGTTTCCCTTTGTCTGCGCGATCTGCCCAAGTGACGTGGTTGATCTCGAACACACCATGAGCATCCATGATTTCACTCTCGACCACCCAGTGCGTGAGAGACTGTTGCGCCTGCACATCTGTCATCTCATTTGTCGCACTGGTGCTCTCGTTTGCCTCACCCCGCCTCCACTGCTCTGAGTAGACTATGATCTTCCCATCACTGCCACAGCTGACAAGTTTGCCGGTCCTCCTGCTCCAGCTGACAGCATAGACAGCACGCTCATGCGCCTTGGGCAAGCGCGCTTCCTCGACCCACTCCTCCTCGAAGTCGTTGTTCTTGAAGATGGTCGGCATCCTGCCCTGGCCGGTCGGCGGAGGCGGCGGCTTCTCCTTGGGCACTCGCCTCCAGATCCTGATGGTCAGATCGTCCGAACACGACACCAGCCGCGGGCCAGCCTTCTCTCTCTGCTCAAGCAGTGCCTGCTTCTCAGCATCGAGCGCCTCCTTTCGCAACGCACCCTGCCGCTGTCCGCCCTCGAACTCGACCCACCACACCGTGCCCCCATGCCCAGTCAGCAGCGTGCAGCACGCCCAGTCATCCACGTCCTCCCTCCACAGCCGTATGTTGTCGTCGTAGCTGCCGCTGGCCAGCATCTGCTCCTCAGGGTGCCAGGCGATGCACTTGACATCGCCCTCGTGCTCCTGCAGCACCGCGACCGTCTCGAAGTTGTCGTCCTCCAGCTCCTCCCAGATCCAGACGCTCTTGTCCCTGCTGCACGTGGCCAGCAGCGGCGCCACGGGCGAGAAGCCGAGGCTCTTGATCTCTGAGTCATGCCCGTCTAGGATGACGGCGAACCGCCACTCCTCCTCGTCCTCGTCGGCAGCCTCTGCCCCGCCTGCGAGGCCTGACCCCGTAAAGTCCACCTCGGCCTTGTCGATCGCGCCCTCCTCCCACCGCCGCCAGATGCCCGCGCTCGCGTCAAAGCTGCCGGTCGCCAGCACGCTCTCGCCCTTGCTGTTGGGTTTCCATGCGCAGCTTCTGATCGAGCGCTTGTGACCTCCGTCGACCTTGGACTCCTGCTGGAAGCTGCGGAGGGAGTACATGCGCACGCTCTTGTCTGAGCATGCGGTTGCAACGATGGGGAGGTGGGGGTGGGGGGTGCTGTGCCATGTCCGTGCGTTGGCGGCAGGAGTGAGCGCTGCCAAAGGTTTGATCGAAGCCATTGCCTCTGCTTTATACG
The DNA here is from genome assembly GCA_010093785.1 of Polychaeton citri CBS 116435. NCBI lineage: Eukaryota > Fungi > Ascomycota > Dothideomycetes > Capnodiales > Capnodiaceae > Polychaeton > Polychaeton citri. Next base: position 13,086 of record MU003910.1, read on the forward strand.
GAGAGGGTTGATCGAGTCGATTTCGGGCCAAAGTGGGTGGCTGTATTTGCAGAGACAAAAGGTGGAGGCGTGCAAATAAGGCAATTGAAATTTGCCTAGAGCCGACTCCACGCATGGAGCTTTGCTGAAAACATCCACAGCCTGACGTAATTAGAGCCCTGATATCGATAAGGATTGCCGGGTTGGAAAAGTTCCCAAGGGCAGATCTCTCAGTGTGCACACAGTCAGCGCAAGTAGTAGTCCGAGAGTGCATATTGCATACAAGCATGTCCTGAGACACTGTACTATTCAGCAGTGGATTGGTAGATTAATTAAAGTAGCTGTACATTGATTCAAACGCTACAAGACTTGCTGTTACTATGCTATCCTGAGGAACACCAGATTGTGCCGCTCAATGTTGTAAACCTTTTCCGACTGTTCCAGTTTACCCCCGTATGCATTCCCAATGAAGGAATTGGCGACAGGGAGAAGGAAAACATGATGTCCCAATCTGCCGCCTGGCAGAATGCAGTAGGAAAAGAAAAACAGGGTATCAAACACTGCTCCCAGAAACAGGAGGTTGTAACAATCGCACTCCAACCCATATTTGTTGCCACCCATTGCAAAGAAAGAAAAAAACGCACATGAAATGTGGCAAGGAACGCCGGTACAACCTCGCTCGACCATGTAGTATCCCGCCTGCCGATTGGGTGTGAATTGACTGAAAAGAGATGATGCTAGTGTTCGGAAGTAATTGACGCCTGAGCACCATGCTTGAAGACCCGGTCGATAAGCAGTTTGTTGACAAAATGAAAGAGAAGAACTGAAGGGGATGAGTGTAAGGCTGCATATGCAGGGGTAGACAGGCACAAAGCATGCTTGAGATTCTTGCCCGGCGTGCAAGTCATCAGCCTGTACTCTGGTGCTCCTCGGAATGATCATGTTGACGCCACTGGGAGTGGTCGTCCATGGACGAGCGGCGCGACTCGACATTGCGACGCTCGTTGTTTCGACTCTGTTGTGCTGGCGTTGAAGAAGCTGGAGCTGGGAGAGTCATGGGCTGGTCATCCGTAACTATCGCTTCAGGGACGAATTTGTGTCCAGAGCGGTAGACTGGGTGCGAAACTGGTGGCATGACCGGAGATGACGTGCGTGACATTGCCGGTGGGGTGCTTGATTCGACCGAGCAGCTTTCCTCGATCTCGTCGTTCAATGGTTGAAGATATACGAGGTCCTTCCAGACGTGCCAGTGCAAGATCACGACATGGGCAAAGCGACGCACAATGTCAGCATCAAGGTCTACCACTTCGGAATTCATTCCAGCTGGCTCGAGCACAGCGCCAAAGCCAAGTCCGACTGGGTTCGTTGAGGGTACAGGGATTGCAGGAACCAGCTCGTCTTGAAGCGCGATGGCACTCATGTTCTGGCGTGTGCTTACACCTCGGATCAGCTTTGGTAGAAGCCTGGCTGTGAGCGCCTCTGCGTGCTCGTTGAAGGCAATGGTCCCTGGACGAAGGTCTTCGACGAGTCTCTGCTCTGCATGGCCTTGCAGCTGGATATCAATGGGCTGCGAACGATTCTCCAACGAGAGCAGGATGCGGACGATTTCTGAAGCAATGTGCTCAATGCGGTCACCAAAGCGGGCCGAGGGGCCAACGATTGCACTGACCCTCGAGTACAGTTCTCTCATCGCAGCCGAGAGGGCGCTTTGCGACACGGATTGCCCAGCGAGCATCACTAGGACATCACCACAGATGTAGTGATAGATCCTGCTATGCAAGTCTACCCGAAGAGCACGCAGGCGTTCTGTGTCGAGGTAGAAGGTTCCAGGGGAGAGGGAGTTGCCATCAGCATACACTAGATCTCGCAGAAGTGCTGTGGTCAGTGCCTCGAGGTGTGTTGGTTCTTCAAGGCAGTTGTCCATCTCGCAGAGGAACCATGTCTGTGCAGCTCGGACGTCGATCTTTTTGTGCTCCATACGGTGCGCATTGTAGCGCTGTTGGAAGTTGACAGTGTCCTCCACCAGTAAGGGCCTCATGTGCCGGATCTGGTGATTGGCCACGTCAAGCTTCATGTGTTCCAGAATGTTGAGTAACTGGCGCAGTCCTTTGACAATCTTGTTTAGGTCCTGCTCATTGGCTCCAGCCGTGATGGACTTCTGCATCTTGCGAACCAGGTCGTCCCGCATGGGTGCACAATGCGCTGTCAGTACCTTCGCTAGCCAATTGGCGAGGTCGACGTAATCGCACATCCCGCGTTCGATCTGCTGCATAAGCAAGTCCACGTCCAAACGGTCCGTGATCTTCTGCTGATCAGAGTCGGGCACCAGCGTCTTTAGGATGTCGCGAATGGCTGTGAAGACGTTCGGTAACCGCTTCTGGTTGGCGCGAATCACTTGCTCCCAGTATGCTTCGTTCTGGGCCTCCTCGGGTCTCCATCTCCGCTCGAGAATGAAGCTGTAGACGAACAGCTCGCCCTCCAGTGCTCGCCAGAAATCGTCGGCCAGCTTGATCTTCTGCCTCCCCTTTGAACCGTCAAGATTGGGTCTGAAGTGGAGTTCCCTATCGAAGTTGACATCGTGGCGCAGTTTAGGGTTGGTGATGATCCGATTCATGTCCAGCTCGGCCAGCGACTCCTGCGTGATTGGAGGTTTCTTTGTGGCGTGCTCATAGCAGTATGCTATCTGGAGGCCATCTGAATCCATGAGTTCCTTGATGAAGTTGAATATGTCGTACTGGATCTCCTGCTCGGTAGGCATTGTGTTGTCAGGAATTGGAATGTCGACATCAATCGAATCTGGAGTTGTTGCAGCGGGAGATGGCATATATGTTTGTCTGATTGCTTCCGCATCCTGATTTGCCGTGTCCTGTGACCTCCCTTCGACCTCTTGTGGCTCAGCAGGCCCTTTCCGAGCCGTGGCTGGGCTTTTCTCTGCGTCCGATGCCTTGCCGCGGTAGGCATGTGGCGAGGTCGTCGAGCAACTCGTGATGGACTGCCGCCGGCTGTTGTATCGATCGGATTGGGAATTCATCCTCGTGTAGCCGCTCCACGCGGTGTGATTCGAACAGTGCTGCAGCTGAAATAAACCGTAGCCGAGTGTCTTAACTTTTCAAGCAGCGAAGACACTTTCCGAGAGGTGAGATTGGTGTTGGTGAGAGAGATAGAGAGAGAGAGAGAAGAAGAAGCAGAAGGGAAGAGAGTATACGGGTGTTGTAAAACGGTCGGTCGAGTGCGAAACCAGTTCCGGACAAGGGATGTATGGGGCTGCTATGACTACGATATATATTTTGCGGAGAAAAGGGCCTGGCGGAAGGAACTCCTAGAATCCAGCGGCAAGATCGCGTTGGCCGAGACAGCAGTGCTTACGAGGGTCTACTTGGCCACGAGGTACACAAAGCGTGCAGCATGTGGCGGGATCCTTGACAAATGCGGGAGGGCGCAGTAGTTGGAAACTTGCCTTCCGCTGGGTGATGGTGGTGGTGGTGGAGTGTCTGGGCGAGATTGCAGACGAGTGACGAAACAGTACCGGAGGAGAATGGTTCAGCCGAAGGGACTAGAATCCTCGGGCAGCAGCAGTAGCGGGTGGAGAGAGAGTGACAGTGAGGTTTGGATGGTACAGCAGCGTGAGTAGTAGTGCGTGCGGCTGCCAGATGCGTCGAGGTAGCGTGAAGAGATTTTCCCTCGCTTTGATCAAAGGATCGAAAAGGGGGGGGGCGGGTGGATTAGAAAAGGTACAAGAAGGGAGTGGAAAGCAAAGTGTGGTTCTGAAGATGTGAAGAGGTGGTGGCAGCGCTGAACACGGTAGGCACCGGATACCGCAGTTGATGACAGCACACAAAGGAAAAGCGTGCGAAGAAGCGGCGTTGCGGCCTATTGGGGGATATAGGAACGATTAGGTTGGATCAGGAGTGGGTTAGGAGGTGCTGTTGTTGCCGTTGTGTTTGCAAGAGGAAGGATTGATGTGCGAGTGAGTGGTGCGAGTAGCCCGGAGTTGGGTTTTTTGCAGACAGGTAAGGACAGTCGTTCAGGGCAGGCAGTCATGTGCGAAGTCCAGACTGTTTAATAATAATAAAAGGTGAAGGGGAAAGAGAGAGAGAGAGAGAGAGAGGAAGAGAGAGCGCCGTGAGTCGCCGTGGCGGATCACCAGCCTTGCTTTAGTAAATGCGCGTTAAGACATCCGCAATGTAACTCACGTATTCACGCACACACACACACACACACACACACATATACATACACACACACGCACACATACGCACACGCACGCACGTATGCCTGCCCGCCCGCCCGCACACCACCACCCACTTCCGCCGTATGCAAGGCAAGCGTCATGTATTGGGTTGAGGGATGCGACGAGTCGTCTTCCTCGTCCTCGTCCTCGACCTCCTGCTCCTCGCCTAGCACGGTAGGAATAGGGTACAGAACTAGGTTAGGCAGGTAGCAAGCAAGCAAGCAAGCCAAGTGGAAACGGTGGCAGGAAAGGGGGCGAGAGACAGATATGCGATCTTCCCGGTACTAGTTGGTGCATTGCTGCAGAGCCGTTGCATGGGTAGCTGCCAGGACACTACCACGTCCACTGCCAGCGGATACCACCACTCTTGCCTCGCTCGATGCCTCGCCAACATCACTTGCTGATCGACCTGGCATATCCTGCACCAGGGGGGAGGGTGGAGGGGGCATGTTGCAAGCCCACCCATCCATCCATCCAACCACCCACACACATGGTCGCGGAAAGCTAAAACGACACCACGGCATCACAGTCTCCTGGCACCTGCAGCGGCACGCCGGGGGGGAGGGGTGGGAAGACCCATTCGCAATGGCGCCCAGTATTATTCCTGGCGGTTCCCGAGACGAAGGCGGGCTACCCGTCGCATGGCAGAAAGGATCGGATGGATAAGAATAATACAGGGTGTGTGTGAGAGAGAGAGAGAGAGAGAGAGAGAAGTGAGATCTTGACGGGGGGGTGGAGAGAGACGAGCAAAGAATGGAGTGCGGTGCCGAGGAGGGCGAGCCATTGAATCGCCCTGGTACCACCAAGCCTCGAGGATTCTCTCGCCGTCGTCTGGTCCTTTTCCTTTTTTGTTTATTATCCAGTCCACCCGCTAGGCTTTAATTTTACATTAGGTATTTGGTACAGTAGTCCTGCATATGCATGCAGCGAAAGAACGGCTGACGTCTGCGGCCGTGGCGCGGGTGTGGTGGGCGGGGAAGAAGGATATGCTGTAGCTGAGAAATGGAAGGGAAGGCGAGTGGCACACGGCCACGCTCTCCTGTGTGTATGCGTGTATGCATGCATGCATGTATGTAGGCATGTGATATACAGTACTATCATGCGTGGGTGTGTATGTGTATGCGTATGTGTATGTGTATGTGTATGTGTATGTGTATGTGTATGTGTATGTGTATGTGTATGTGTATGTGTATGTGTATGTGTA
>MU003911.1:0-18847 GCA_010093785.1 Polychaeton citri CBS 116435
CACTCTAATATGTAAAGAATTGACAAAGTTATTGCAGTTCAAAGGTTGGTGGTCACCTAGATGGTTTAGCGCTAAAGCGCAGGCATGCCAAGCCTAATGCTGTAGTACTGTAAGTGGAGTTGAAGCTCCTATTCGTGCGCTAATTAGCTTGACGCTGCCTGCATCCTGCTCGATCTCAGCCTCGTTAGACAATCATCACATTACATTCCTCATAATGCATACATAGTTTAGAGTTGAGAAGAGTTGCACACTTTTGCTTGCTGGCCTGGTTTTATATGCAGTGCAAGTGCATGTACTTTCAAATTGCGTCTCGTTGATGTTTGTGAGCCATCTGTGATACTTTTGAACCCCACTAAGGTGATATCCAAAAACGACCTTATTCACACGTTGCGCTTCGTCTGTCTCAAATAATCCATCACGTCTCTTTGCCAGAAAGGACGCTTCTTGTAATGACCTAGGGCTACCGGCATCGAATCTATGGCATCTGCTAACGTGACGCCATTGCCTTCTCTGACAATGTCTTTGAGTGGGGTCATGTACGACCGTACGCAGAAGACTATGGCCCCGCTCTCTTTCAGGCATAGCAGGGACTGCCTCTCGCAGCGCAGAAAGCAGTCGTCAGGATTTATAGCCGAGGGTTCGCTCGGTAGCTCCTGATCTTGCTCAGGGTAGAAATTGTTGCCATCGAGGCGGAACAGATCTTTCCCATCGACTTGGAGGCTCCACTGTCATCTTGTCAGTCACGCCATAGTCATATTGCATATGAAGTGCAAACTCACATTCATGCGCTGAATGAGCTCACCGCCCTTCATTCTCTGCACGAATTTGTCGACGCCGTTCGCAATTCGCTCGCTATACAGCGGGACTGGTGCATGAATTTCCCGGAATGACTGGCCGACTCTTGCTTTGCTCATGAAGCCTCCAGGAAAGCAGGCAATATAGCCTTGCAACCTCCATTCACCTTGACCATCAGGACACATGAAGTAGAAATCCTCTTCGACATTCTCGCACAGAATTCTCAGCGCCGTGCTAGAGTCAGCGAGCCCAGCTTGGGTATCGTAGGATTTTCCCGTGACAAGATTCTGGAATCTTCGTCCTTCCATGCGGAACATAGTTGGGAATCGACGAGGAATGTGTTTGATGACGACCTCTTTGAAAAGCTCCACTATAGCGGCAGCGGAATGTAAGTTGATCCCTATGGTGTTGTCCGGGTCTGCGTCCATTATGTGGATGCGCTCATCGAGTCTCTCGAGATAACCGTCATCAATCTGAATCCAGTCGTCACGAGGGCATTTGTTGATACCTAACGCCCAATCCCGCATATTAACCTAACCCTTACAATGTATCAAGTTTGAGAAAAAACATACCCATTGCGACATGTGCCCCATTTATGAAGGGACGATAAGGTCGAGCGCCATGTCTCCTGAAGTCGAAATTGAGAAGAGGAGTGATCTCGTACTGTGCTTTTACGGTGGACAGTGTCTCTTCATACCGCTTTGACGTCTTCGAAAGAGATTTATTGGCAAAGAATCGTGAGAGAAGCGCTCCAAAACCAAATACAGTAGCCGCAATGAGCAGCAGGGAGACGGTGGTGAGCATGGTGTCGCCCAATGAAGCCAAGCACCGAGTGAAAGCACCTGCTGGTTGGACAGCTTAATCTTCAGGGACGATACTTCTGCGTCATACAATACGAGCAAGGGTTTGCATCGCTATCTGCTGGCAGCAAAGTGGTTCTATTGCGTCGGCACGTCTCCAGCCTCACTGGCAATCCCTAATAATAACGAAGACTATGCGCAAAGGCTACATTCTGGGGTATGCTCGTTAGCCAAGTGTGATGGTGAGCTGACAGACATCCGGGACGTGTTTCGTGATTTGATCATATCTATGGAATTGGAGACTGACTCGTTACACAATGTTTCGTTTCAACCAGAAGAGTTTCTCAGCTTACCAGGTTCAGCTGACTGACCCTTTGGCCGGCAGCCCATTTTCACGTGAGAATTCCAGAGAAAGTTATCTATTCAGATGATGTGCTCAAGATGTAAATCTCAATGTTGCCGGGGTTGCTCCTGATCTGAGTTGGAGCTGGAAAGTACCACCTTGCACAACTTTGCCCTCGACCTGCCATCGATCCCACGTATACGTCAGCGACCTAGCGAATTCAAAAATTGAATATTGAAGTTACTGAACGCAAAGATGGACGCACCTTGGTCATCAGGCATCGCCTCCATCCCGATATTAGAAGCTACGAAATTGATCTCCAAAGATGCACTGGAGACGGAGAAGTTGTTAAGAGCGTGCCAAACACAGGGATTCTTCTATCTCAGCTTAGCAGAAGATTCAACAAGTTTCATGATTGAGGCTTGGGAAGCAATGTTGATGTTCATGAATCGTTATTTTGACCAAAGCCTGGAGGAGAAGATGAAGGATAGTCGCAAGTCGGACACGCACGGGTGGGTACAAACAGAATTAAACCCTGCTATGAATAATCCTCACGCTCTTGTCAGTTATGAGCCTGTCGGCACATCTGGGGGCGCCATCAAAAGTTCTCTGGATCACTACGAGAGTCTCAAGGTAAGTTTCAAAGCCACCACGAGGCAGAGTAAGCTCAACCTTTCATTAGATCTCCCTGCAAGAATGTCAGCATAGGTCTAGAGAACTAGCCCCGGCATTGCAAGAGAACATCGAACTTCTAAGCACTTTCATCGGATGTGCCCACATGTTGACAATAGTCATCCTGGAACGGCTAACGGCGGCCCTTGGCTGTAGTATACCGCTGGCGAGCTACCATGACTCTTCTCGCGAATCCACGAGCACACTCGCGATGTTTCGTTATCCCCAGCAAACAGCGCAGCAAGCACAGAATGGCATTGGTCACAATAAACACACCGATATCGGTACGCTCACTTTCCTAGCCTGCCAGCAATGGGGCTTGCAGGTACTAACGCCTGGGGTTCGCGGCTTTCAATGGGTGGAGCCTAAGAGCAATCACGTCATCATCAACGTTGGCGACTCTTTGCGTTTCCTGTCTGGTAATAAGCTCTTATCGGCCGTGCATCGAGTGCTACCCCAGGGTGGATACCAGCAAGAGCACCGTCACTCGATTGCTTACTTCCTCAGGCCTGCAGATGATGCCATCTATCATGATGTCAATGGACGATTGGTGACAGCCAAAAAGTGGCACGATGAGAAATTTAACCACTTTCGAGCAACCCATGCTACGCAAAATTTGGATGTTATCCTCACTGGGGGAATGGAGTATCAAGACAATATCATAGCTGCGCCACAGTAGGGTACTTGCATCCAGCTTTAATCTCATTATTGATAAGTCTTTCCATAGAGATGGGCGGAGAGTTAGATGTATACCGTGTCTTGATATCACTCCTGAATCACAAGCATAGGCTCAGTTCCATGTCTAAATGATGCTCCAACAGAAACGTTCCAAGCAGGCATGTCAATTACCCTTTGCTCGGGCCAGAAGATAAGCTGCATGACAGGTTGGCCGGCATAGACGAAAGGGTCAATGGTAGGGCGACAGTGCTGGACCAGAGGAGGGTCTTCTGGCTTCGGTGATTGATCTGGCACCGGCACGGCATACCATATCTCTCCCTGTTGAGAAGTCGTGTTATTGTAAAGTTGAGTGGGTGTGAGTTGCACTCGCCATGTCACGTTATTACCAAGTAGAGCTTCGGCAAAGATTGGCATGAAAGTGTCGAAGGCGTCCGTGCCGTTGGAGATGAATGACTTCAATTCGAGGCCCGACTTTGAGGAGGCCCGAAGTTGCAGAGAAGTGTTTATGTTTGGATCAATGTCGTTGTAGTCCCCCGCGTGCGTATGACTGATCGTCTGCCAGACCTCTTGCTCCGCAGCACGCGCTATATTCACCAGGACAATATCCTCGAGCAGGTCGACCAACTTTCTCTTGCCACTGACAAGAATGGTCAAGCCTAGGCCATATTCCTGCAGAATGTAAATTTTGGAGGAATACCCGGGTAGATTGCCCGTTTTGGTGACCAATGTCACTGGTCGATTCGTGCTATTCAAAATGCGGTCTGTACGAAAGATCTCCCAGGGCATTCCATAGAAGCTGCCTAAAGATCCTTCTGCCCAGCTCACGGGGAGAAACCAATTGATGCCTATGGCTAGCCGGTTGTAGTGTGTCATAGCAAACCGGAGGAATCTGCTCATGTCGGCTGAAGTTGAATACATGCCTCCGTTTGGTGCCTCAACACCGTCGTCAACATCAAAGTAGAAGGATTGGTTGGCAGGCAAGACAACGTGTCTATCAGATTGTGGGGGTTTGAAGCTGCTCGAAGACATTCCCAAAGGCTCAAAGACAACGTTGGCCATGTATTCGGCAAAAGCTTGACCTGTGACAGCCTCAATAGCTAGTCCAAGCAATGAGAACGCATTGTTGTTATACGATGATTTCCATCCTGGTGCAAAGACGGGTTGAAGCGTGTTGAGGCGGTTAATGAGATCGCTCTTCTCGCACGACCTGGAGTTGATTGAGTATCCATTACACTTTGGCAACCCTTGTTTAGAGCTTGGCGGCAGACCTAGCTTAGTTGGATCCAGGAACTCATCCAAGATATCGCTCTGGGCAAATTCGCGTGGAATGCCCGACAATTGGCTCGCTAGAGCACGAAGGGTAATATCGTGCCAGGCCATTTCACCATCGAGCTCAGGCACATATTTGTCGATACTGTCGTCCAATGACAAGTTTCGAGCTTGATGCTGAAAAAGAATGCCAAGCGTTGTGAAAACTTTGGTAATCGATGCAACTCGGTAGACACTTTCCGAGTCGACATGTTTGGTGCCAGGTCTCTGCTCATCAAAGACACGTGGCGAATGGTGTCGTGACCAGATGGTTCTGGAAGAAGTTGTGAGCTCGATTGAAACTGAAGCCGAGTCGTACTCGTCCAGATTGAGTACAGGCGTGAGCGCTTTCTCAATGGTGTCCAAACTTGCCAGAAGAGCAGGGCTATTGTGCTCCCATTGTGGCACAGGAAAAGCAGGGGATGGCTCGTAGCAGATCGCTGACGAAGGTGGCGCGATCAAAAGTATGGCAAGTATCAAACAGGCCATGGACATATTCAGTCCTGGTTAACAACCTGCCTGGAAAAAGGGTGCCAGAGTACGAAGGCGTGAGTTACACGATGTCGAGGTGACGTTGGCAAGGTTATGGGATTTCAATAAGTTGTTGATTGGTTGGATGATAGACTGAAGAACTAGCTACAGGCACAAAGTATAATCATCTGGACTTGGCGGCCAGGAAAGCACGGGTCATCAACGTATTGCAGATGCCCGGAAGTATGACGCTACTACATATTTAGGATAGCGCGTATTGCTGCGCGTGATCGCCTCTAATACTAAAAATCCTTGCTCCGAGAAACTTTGCTGCAAGGCTGTCTGCTCTCCGATAAGTTAGTGAAGAAGCTCATGTGAGAATCCCAAATAGCTTTGCCGGTAAGCTTATTGCCACAACCAGAGTAGGCTCGAGGGTGCATGTGCAGATTTCAGCCAACCAGTCTATTACAATGCATCGTTGTCCTTCTTCTGCAGACCGGCGCGCGTCCGAGCAGAACGCCATCATATCCGGCTAATTTGCAAAGTGGCAGGTATTACTGCAAGCGTGATGGCTTCTGTCAGCTGATTCTCAACATGCGTAAAGCTGAAACATCATGTAAAGGACATTATTCCCTTCTTTCTCCAACAGCTCACTAGCATCGCTTGCACAAACATGACTGCCGCCACCATTCGCTCACGCCGAACTGGCCTGCTTCTCATCGACATTCAGGAAGGATTTCGAGATCCCAAACACTGGGGCACCAGTCGTAGCACGCCAAATTTTGAAGCCAACGTTGCCGCCTTGCTTGCAACATTTCGCGCTTCACGCAGGCCCATCTTCCACGTCTGCCACCATTCACACTTCCCGTCGTCCCCGCTGCATCCCGACAAAGTAACCTCCGGCTTCATGTCGTGCGCAGCGCCCGAGCAAGGTGAGGGAATTTTCCCTAAAACAACCAACTCACCTTTCATCGGAACTTCACTCGCATCGGAAATTGCGGTCAGCGGGATATCCCGGCTTGTTATCTGTGGACTTATGACCACACACTGCGTGAGCACGGCAGTGCGAATGGCATCTAATCTCCAGGTTGTTCCTCATTTGTACGGCACGCCGTTTGCCGAAGACAAGACGGGATATGAGGATGCTCTTGTCTTAGTGGATGATGCTACAGCTACATTTAATGTACAGTGGGGCGGTAAAGATTTCGACGCTGAGACAGTACACGCTGTCCATTTAAGCAGTCTAAATGACGAGTTCTGCAAGGTTGCTAGCACACAATGGGTCATCCAATATTTATTGCCAAATGAGGTAGAAACTACAAACAGGGTGTAATTAAACTAGGCTTATAAATGACATAGTAGGACAGGATGTTAACTAGGGCAGGATACTAACTACTTTAACGCCAATTTATTAGATTCAAGACAACTTACATGTTACTATAATAACATTTTCCTCTTTATTTATTTGTTAGTTAGGTTTAAAATTAGTACTTAGATATAGTGACTTACTTAATGACTTAACTTGATAGACAACTAAATAATAGGAAAGTAAAGTAAAATTTTACTATATATAAAAATGTTATATCCTAAGACTTATTATAGAACTCTATCAATAGTAGAAATGCTACTAGTCTTATAAGTTAATAATCCTACTTACTAAGTACTATAGTAACTATAGGCACTTTACTCTTAAGTCTACTATAACCTTAGCTAATACTAGATCTCTAACTTTAACTACTATATCACTCTTAATATTTATTACCTTTAGCTATATATACTCCTCTTTAAGATAGGTTAATGTAAGGCACTTAAGTAGGCATCTACTTATATACTTACTCTACTAAGACTACTTTATATATAGTTGCCCTACTATATAAATATAAATTAGCTTATAAAGAAGTAAGAGATACTTAAAGTAAGACACTAAAATCTAGGCTTGTAACTTTTAACTATGACAACTTTCTAAATACTTACATTAAGATCATAAAAATAAAACTACATATATGTTAGTTTATAAGGAAGTAAGACACACTTAGAAGCAAGACGCTAAAATCTAGACTTGCAACTTTAAACTAAAATAACTTTCTAAATACTTGTGTTAGGATCATAAAAATAAAAGTGCATATAGTCGATATCTATATTACTGTCCTGTCTAACTTATGTTACAATCCCTTGCAATTTGCACTTAGTATTGCGGTTTCTAGCTAAGCTTTCTTCTATCTCTTAAATAGCTTATATTATAAGATCTATTGTAAGAATATAAGTTCTTTCTAGAATAAGCTGTTTTCTTCATAGCCACTTCCTATATAAATTAACTACGTCCTCTAGCTCTTAGACACGCTGTTTTAGTACTGTGTTTTAAGGTTGAACTAATTAAAGGCTAGCTGTTACTTTTGCGCTAAATTTCAATACTAGTGTTCTAGTGCTATAGCTTAACTATAAGGCCAAATTAAATTCTACGCTTTAATCTTGTAGTTTAATACCTTTTAATAGAGAGGATAAATATAGTGAAAAGTCTATTAGTTATAGACTTAGCAAGATATGTCTGTTTAAAGCTAGCTAACCTTGATTTTACTATACCCTATTCTATACTTCTATAGGCAATGGTAGCTATAAACTAGCTACGCGCTATCTAGAAAGTATGTTCCTAGATACTACTACTCTTACTCTTACTTATAGGTATGCTTATGTCTACTCTAGCTTTAAAATATGTTTAGGATTATGTTAGAAAAGCGCGTCTGTCTCTGTAGCTAAAGTACACTTTAGAGGTGAAAATACTAAAATATCTAGTAGCTAAAGGATGTGCGACAAGTGTAGAGGTAGTAGTAGTAAGTTAATAGCGTACTCTTTATAAAATGTTATGAATTTAGCAGTTACATAGCTTCTATAGCTATCTAGGACTAAAAGTCTATACTAGCCTTCTAGAGCTAGTATAAAGGGCAAGCCTTAGGAGTACGTACTAGCTTTGCCTATGTAGGTTAAGCTTAATACTCTATATAATAAAGTATAGACCCTAGCTAACAGGTAAAGCTTAGTACTCTATATGATAAGATATAGACCCTAGCTAGATTTCTACTTTCTCTCTTATTAAACTTACTATATATTAAACCTTACTAAACCTTCTATATAAACATAGTTTGCCTATGACATTAAGTTTAATCTATCTCATGATAAACCTCCCTAGTAGTTTAGTACTAGACTCTAGTAAAACACTAGTAGGAAGCTTAAGTCTTAACTAGAGGACCTCTAACATAAACATGTAACTAATCCTTAAAGAGATGTATAACTACTAACAGGTCATAGAGGCTAAACTGCCATGTACTTATACTGCCCTAGAATAATTAGAAGCTAGGGCCTACTAAAGGGATACTAAACGCCTGCTAGAGGACATGTTAGTAAGCTCCTTAATAAAGACCTTAATAGAATTATTATAAGTAGCTTTACATTAAAACTTTATAGAGGAACTATTAAGTCCTAGAGATTAGAAGCTACTAGTATAGGATAGTTGCTTAAGCTCCTTTTATAACTACTTCCTAAGGCTAAAGAGCTTATACTATGTTTGCTCTAGGTTAAAACTAACGCTATTTACTAACTATTACTAGGATACTATCTACGACACTCTACTAGTACGTAAAAGAGCCTATATATAACACTTCTAGGAGATAGAGGGCGCTACAAACAGTGAGGACTCTAGTGCTTTCTTTATATAGCTTAAGAAAGTCTTTAAAGACAATAATAAGTAAGTAAGGTCCCTTAAAAAACTCATGAACCTCTGCTACTCCTAAGGACAACTATAGTACAATTACTAGCTAGAATTTAACAGACTCCTACAAATCACGTTAGGAGATAGCTAGCTAGACGATGCGAGGATTAGCTACCTTTATAACATATTCTTAAACCTTGCCTAAATCTATATAGCATCTATACTACTAATAATAGACTACTATAAGTTTACTAAAGAGGTTAAACACATTATAACTAACCTTAAAGAGACAGATTAGTTTAGAGTAGTTAATAAGAAATAGAAGAGAAAAAGAGAGACTCTAAAATATATATAATAGTAGCTATACATCCTACTAGTAACACTATAGTCACTAGAATAGACAATAATAAAGACACTATAGTAGCCCTTACATAACTAACTAGTAACTACTTAAGAAGCTATAGAGTCTATAAAAGGATAAAGGCTAAATAGAGAGCTAAATAAGTAGACATCTTAGAAAGAGAGAGACACTATAAAGAAAAGCTCTATTTCTATTATAGTATAGCTAGACACTAAATTAAAGATTACCTCTATGCCTTAGTAGTGTAACTCTCTAAGATTAACATAGTCTATATAAGGCTAGTCTTAGAGAACAATAACAAGGAATTAGACTCTACTTTATATAGCTTAGGAAATAAATAACTCTCTTTTAAAAGTAAGAGTAGAGAGATAACAAAGTATTAGTTAAAGAGTAGAGCAAAGTTAAGAAGAATATAAATAGGAACCTAGTATATATAGACATAACTCTTAAGTAAAGCTATAGAACATTTGCCCTTATTAATAAAAGATTTTAATACTATACTATAATTAACAGAGACTTAGTAGAAGGTCTTAGACTTATATATATAAGTCATAAGAGCTAGAGAATAAAGGGAGTGTCTTTAGTAATAAAAGACTTAAAGATTAAAGGAGTAGCTACTTTCTACATAGGAATAGCTAAGTTTAGCTAAATTGTCTACACCTATATAGTACTTAAGCTAGCTTTCCTTATAATTCTAGGAAATCCTTAGAAGGTATACTATAAGGTTAGGACTATACTAGAAAAGCACTAGTTCTACTATAGTAGAGTAAAACAATAAGTAACTAAAGGGCTAAACTACTAAGAAACATAGGATTATCGTGACTCCCTTTAGGTAACTACTATAATAGTAGTAGACATTAAGAAAACCCTTAAAAAAGATAACCTTTAACTAGAGGAAGAACTAGAAATCTTAAAAAAGAAGCTACCTCTAGAAATTTATAATATATTCTTACTCTTTTTTAAGTAGGAAGTAGATAAACTAGCTCTCTACTAAGAGAATGTTAACTATTAGATTAAGATCTATAAGAGTCCTAAAAGGACTCTAAATATTCTTTTATAGGGACTATTATATAGTATATTAAAAGACAAGCTACTAACCTTTATAAAGCTACTTAATAAACTAATTAAGAAAGGATATATCTAGTCTAG
The DNA here is from genome assembly GCA_010093785.1 of Polychaeton citri CBS 116435. Lineage (NCBI taxonomy): Eukaryota > Fungi > Ascomycota > Dothideomycetes > Capnodiales > Capnodiaceae > Polychaeton > Polychaeton citri. The sequence goes on from MU003911.1 coordinate 10,281, forward strand.
TATATTAAAAGCTATAGCCTTATACTTTTTTTCTAGAAACTTAGTAGTAGACTATAGTTCTACTATAACTATTAAGTACTAAATGTAATTACAAAATAAGATAAGTACCTTTTACTACTTATACTAAAGACTATATAAAACCTAATAAGAGCTAAATAGATTATAAAGGTAGACATAGTAGTAGCCTTCTACTATATCTATATAACTTAAGGCTATAAGTATAAGATAGCCTTCTATATATAATTTAGTCTGTTTAAATAGCTAGTATGTCTATTAAGGCTATTAGAGGCTTCTATGACTTTCTAACAGTGTATTAATAGTTTACTATAGGAATTGCTAGATAAATATATATTAGCCTATATAGACGACATTATAATATACTTAAATAAGTCCTAAGAAGACTACTTCTAATAAGTAAAGATTGTCCTCTAGAAACTTTAGGATAAAGGCCTATACCTTAATCCTACAAAATATAAATTTATATAAGAGAGAATTAAGTACCTTAGTCTTATAGTGTTTACTAATAAAGGAGGAGTAGGAGCTAACCTAGAAAAGGTAGAAGCTATCTAAAACTAAAAGGCCTTTAGAGTATAGAGAGAAGTTTATAGATTTCTAGAGTTTATAAACTACTCTAAGTTAGCTAAACTATTAATAGTACTTACTAGTAAAAATATACTGTTCTTCTAGAGGAAGTAAGAAGAAGAAGTATTTAAAATACTAAAAGAGAAATACTATATAGCTCTAGTAACTTTATATTAAGATCTAGCCTTTCCTATATTCTTAGAAACTAATGCTAGTAGGCTTACGCTAGGTAGTGTACTCCTATAAGAAAAAAGTAGAGTCCTTTACTCTATTAGGTTCTTCTTATAAAAACTAAAGCTTACTAAAATTAACTACAACATTTATAATAAAGAAATACTTATAATTATAACTTACATTAACTTCTAGCCCTCTAAGCTAAAAACATGTAGCCTCTTTATAATCTAGATAGACTATAAAAATCTCGAATATTTTATAATGAAAAGGCAATTAATAGAGAGACAAATTTACTAGTATAAAGCCTTAATATTATTTTAGTTTTACCTAGTCTATAGGCTAGGATCTAAAGAAATTACACTAGACGCCTTATTATAAAGAGAATAAGATATACTAGGACATAATAAAAAGGCCTCTTAGTTCTAACAGTTCTTAGAGCTAGATAATGTTAAGAACTAGCTAGACTATTTAAGAATACTAATGTTAGCTATAATTATTAAGTTAGTATTTAATTATTAACTATCTACCTTACTAGTATAATTACTAGCTATCTACCTTATTAGTATAATTACTAGCTACTTAAGCTATCTAGTAGCCTAGCTTAGAAGAGCTAGACTCTCTAGAGCCTTTATAAGATGTAGAACTAAATAAACTCTAGAATGTAACTATATAAAGAGATAAGGTCTATAATACTATACTCTAATTAGTATAAAATAGAGACTAAATACTTTTAAATAGAATTAAGTCTAAGATCTAAGTAGGCAACTATAGCATTAACCTAAAGGGTTAACTATGCTTCTATAAGAAACTATAGGTACTAGGAGCCCCTATGTCATCTAAATCTAAATATAAAGTAGTAAGGTCTAATAAGTTAAAGAACAATGTATTATATACTAGAGTAATTTAGTCTATCTATAATTTACTAGCCTATAGCTATCCTAGTAAGGATTCTACCTTATCTATATTAGGACGCTACTTCTATTAGCTACTCTAAGCCTAACATGTCTAACAGTTCCTATAGAACTATAACTATAATAAGAGAAATAAAGTATAGAGAGAATAGAAACATAGACTCCTATAACTACTTCTAGTCCTTAATTAACTCTTCTAGGAGATCTCTATAGATTTTATAACAAACCTCCTAAACTCCTAAGGAAATAGTTACCTATAGGTAATTAAGGACTGTCTTAGTAGATAGGTAGTACTAGAAGTAATGCCTAGTATAAATGTATAGGACTATTATAAGAGAGTCTAGAGATCTACCTAAGATAGGTTATACCTACGAGTAAAAGGAGTAGAGTAGTTAATGATAGAAAGGTGTAATAGAGTACTAGGGATACTATAGAGTAGAACCTATAATACTATTATATCTATAACATAAATTAAGCATAAAGCTCCTATCTACTAAGGAAAGATCTATTCCTATATACTATTGCTTTATACATAGTTAATATACTACTCTATTACTCTATATGCTCTATGTATAGATTAACAGATTAATAGATTATAGAGCGCTACTCCTACATCCTATAGAGTGCTTTATAGTCACGTAATCCTATTACATACTAGAATTTCTATAGTTGTAGATTCTACTATAATAAAGACTATGTAGAAAAGTTTATAGACTACTAAGTAAAACACTATAGAATGCCTAAGGCAATTATAAGTAATAGAGGCACTAATTAGATAAGTCTATTCTAGAAGACCTTCTACTATTTAATAGACATAGAATAGAGACTTAGTTCTAGATACTACCTATAAACTAATAAAGGCCTAGAGAGGCTAAACTAAGACATATAGGCATATCTCTATAACTTTATTAACTAAGAGTAGTCTAACTAGAAAAGGTAGCTCTCTACTACATAGTTAGTACTTAATAGAAGAAGCTATTTAGGATTAGGAATAAGTCCTTTCTTTACTATCTATAGCTATAATGCCCTATTCTCTATACTATTAGAGCTAGAAACCTCTACTACTACTCTAAAGCTAGCTACTATATAAAGGGCTACTACATTTATAGAAAAAATAAAGAAGATTATTAACCTTTACTAAGTAAACATAGTAGACGCTTTATAGAAACAAGATAGTATAAATAAAAGGAGGATCTTAACTCTAGTTTATAAAGAAGGCAATAAAGTTTAGCTAGACCTTTATAACTATAGTTCCTTATAACTAAAGAAGAGTTTAGACACTAAACACACAAAGTATATAGTTAATAAAGTAATATTACTAGTATTTATATATTTATCTAGGATTCCTAGTAATATCTACCTAGTATTTTATATAGATCTGTTATAACTAACTAGTTAAGACCTATTCTCTAGACAATAGACTAATAATAAGTAGCTAGATCTAGAGCTAATAGAGTTATATAACAAGTAGTAAGTAGAGGAAATCCTATATATAAAGATAAGAAAGAAAAGGAAGAGTAGATATAGAGAAGTCCTAGTAAAATAGAGTAGATTCTACTAACCTACTTAAGAGCCCTTAGATAACGTAGTAGACACTACTACTCTAGATTACTTTAAAACAAAGTATAGTAAAGCTATAGTTTTAAATAGCCCTAGAGTATAATAAGAAATAAAGAAAGTAAAGTCTATAGTATAATAAGTAGAATTAAGGTAAAACTAAAGAGGATAAGAGGAGAGAAAATCTTTATTTAAAATTATTAAAAATTAGCCTAAAAGCTATAGTAGTACTAGTATAGACTACTAGAAAAAGGCTAGACACTGCCTAGTTATAGTAGTGTATACCTAATAGTAAAGTAGAGGCAGTACCCTTAGAACTATATAATAGTTAGTAGGCATTTTTAAGTAGAGAATATGTAGGACTTACATCTAGCCTTACTAGGCTATAACATTAATGACTAAAGTCTTTACCTCTATAGCAACTATACTATAGAAGTAATTAACAATAGAAAATAGATAGACACTAAAAAGACTTATATAGAGAGTAAGCTAGAGGCCTATAAAGGCTTTAAGGCTTTCTAAGCCTTAAGGACCTTTTTTAGGTCTTTAGTAGCTACTACCTTAAACAATAGATAAGCTAGTAAAAAACAAGTAGAAAGTAAAGGAAATGTACACCTTAGTATCTATAGACTAAGTCTATATAGTATAGGCTATATAGGCTATCTATAGACTATATAAAACAATTAATGATAATTCTAAAGTAACGCCTAGTACTTTTTAAGTAAAGGTAAGAATACTTATAGATCTTAATAATTTTTGCGCCTTTAGGTATAAGCCTAGTAGGACTAGGCGTAAGAAGACTACTAGAAGTAAGTAGTGTCTAGCTAAAAACTAATAGAAGTTATAACTTACAGCCTAGTTAACATAGTTAACTCTAGTAGAGGCATAGGAGATATAGTAGATAAGATTAGACATCTATATCTAGTTAGAAATAAACAGAGCCTAAAAAGAAAAAAAAGGAAGTAAGAACAGATTATAAGAGCCTATAAGAGACAAAGATATACAACAAATTTTACAACGTCTAAAGAAGGAAGGAAAGAGTTAAGAAAGGAATAGAGGATGATTAAATACTATAAAGAGGCGTAAAGCAAAAGAAGTTACTACCTAAAACACTTAGAAGTAAAGGTTTCCTTGTATTAACTGAGAATGCTAAGAGTAACGCCCTATAAAAGAGCCTTTAACAATAGATTTTAGTAAATAATAGTTATATAAAAAGTAAAGCATAAAGAGTAAAGCTTTCTATTACTAATATAGACAAGAAAATAGTAACCTAAGTAAAGGCAAAACCTTAATACTAGAAAAAGAATAGTCACAAGCTGACTTTGTTGAATAATTAACATTATAAAGATAGAATAAAGGCTAATTTATAGAATTTACTATTATTAAATACTATTATTAGTACAAAACAATAACAGCTAGACAACAAACATTTGTACAAGGCCTCTACTAAACAACTAATAGAGGTAGATAATAGGAAAGTAACAATAGAAACTAACATACTACCTCTTATTACAAAGACAACACTAACTTAATAGAAACTCTATAGGACTCTAGTAGAAACATAGTAGGGTGTAATTCTTTGACAAGTGAGTGTATTTCTAAAAGAGCGTAGCATATTACAAATTAAGTAGAGGGAGAGAGTATTGTAAGGGGCAAGCCTAAGGAGTACGTACTAGCTTTGCCTATATAAGTTAAGCTTAGTACTCTATACAATGAAGTACAGACTCTAGCTAACAAGTAAAGCTTAGTACTCTATATAATAGGGTATAGACCTTAGCTAGATTCCTACTTTCTCCCTCATTAAACTTGCTGTATATTAAACCTCACTAAACCTTCTATGTAAATGTAGTTTGCCTATAATAGCTAGCTTTATGTTTTGCTTAAAAACACGCTCTAACTACTTAAAAATAAGTGTGTTTAATGTCTAGCTATTTTCTAATTCTCTAAAGTTTATAGAAATAGTAGCTTTAGTAAGTATCTACGCCTTGTTTAAGCTCTTTCCTTTAAAAACAATAAATAGAGGTATAGAGTCACTTACTATATTTACGTACTTAATTGCTATTACCTACTCTTACTACAACTCTACTACCTTATAAATAGTACTATTCTAACAAGCAGTTAATACTCTATTTGATAGCGTTCACCTAATTGCGAAACCTGTCTTGTCTATATTATAGACTATGTCTAAAGTATAGCTATACTCTTAAAAAATTGCGAGAACTATGCTAAACTACCTATTTATAGCCTCTATACTTGTCCTATTGTAATAGCTCTTTTCTAAGGATGTAGTCTATCGACTCGAGATGCTAAGATAGCATTTTTTAAAGCGCTATAGCTGGTTTTGACTAAGTAGTTGGAGGTAAGGTAGAGGTGTGCTTAAATGTCAAAATCTGTTCTTTTAGATTTTTTTAGCAATTTCAACATAAAGAGCTAGCGGCGTAGGAAAACTAGTATTTATAAGGTTAGTTAGCTACCTAACAAGCTCTTTTTCTTTAGAATTGCTAAGCATTTGCTATTTTTCATATGTTTAATACCTTAAAGAACATGTAGAGGTATAGTAGTAAAGAGTAGACAGCGGTATTTTAAACACCCTTATAATAGCTCTAAGAGATGGAAACTTGTTACTTTGATATTGCTTAATAGCACGTAAAAGCATAGCTTTAGAATACATAAAGAAGTATGTTTATACCTTAAGAAACAAAAAAGTTATTATAGTTTAAAGTTGTAAGTCTAGATTTTAGTATTCTACTTCTAGGAGTATTCCACTTCCTAGTAAGCTAATGTATTGATATTCTCAAAAAATTACTTCTATCTTTATTACTACTAAAAGCTACTAAATTACATAAAGCAAATACTAAGTTTATATCTTATATACTAGAGATGAAATTAGCTATAGTACGCCTAAAACACTATAGTAAAAGAATAGCTTAGTACTATAAGAACTTAAATACTTGCCTTATTATTGTATAATAGTGGATAAAACAGCTAGAGTTAGTAGTATAAGCTACTTAGAAACCTAGAAACATAAAGTGTGTAGCTTTAGAAGGTGAATACATCTATATAACTAGTAAAGTACTTAAAGTTACTAAAAAAGCTAAAGTAGAGATTTTAAAGAAAAAGTCAAAACATTAGGCTAAATGTAAACAAAATTAGCTAGAATCTAAGGAGAAGGTAGAAGAGGATATTGAGATTATACTATAGAGGATCTTCTCTATAAAGATACTTTAATGTCAGAGTTTTATATTATTAAAGACAAGTTATTATCATATCTAGTACTGTCTTAGCAGATTTACAAGCCTTTTAACCCTATATCCTAAGGGTTAGGGTGTCCTGCTTTACTATAGGGTAAGAATTAGCAGCTTCCTTAGCTTAGGGTTATTCTATAACACTACTACTTCTATAAGTATGCCTAGTTATAACATAGTCTAGAGTGCTTATTCTTGTTTCTTATAGTCTATAATAAGGTTATAGGTAGTTTTTAGTACTGTTAAAGAGATGCTAAGGCATTTGGATTAGTGTGTAGTTCTCTCTAGCTAAGAAGATAAAAGGCCTAAAACCTCATAATATTTAAAGTATTAAGGGTATCTTAGATTTATATAGGAAATAGTTTAGAGTAGGTTAAAAGTATCATTATAAGGAGAAAATCATTAAAGCTAGTATTTTTATAGAGAGGATCCCCTATATCTAATTTTAAAGATAATATGATTGTTATAAGTTATGTAAATAGAGATAAATAAAGCTAGGTCATTTTTAGTAGTCTGCTTAGCATTACAGTCTACTAGGCGTGACGTGACATTAACTATTAGATGCTTGTAGAAGGTATGTTTACAATTAGGTGTACTATGTAATGTTGCGTTACCCTAAGTAGACTGTTAACGTCACGTAACGCCTAGTAAACTGTAATGCCAAGCAAACTACCTAACCACCCCCTAGCCACTTTGATCTTATATGACTCGCTCAATTCTTGTCGCATTTTAATAAAACAACATGGAAAAAGAAGCTGAGATCCAAGAGGCTATAGCTAGCTACTTGCGCGGCGATCATTCTTCGATTTGAGCTACTGCAACAGCGTTTTCTATTGCATACTCTACCCTCCGCTATCGCCTTACTAGACGTAAATCACGCTCTAAAGCAAACAAAACAGCTTAGAACTTGACCAAAAATGAAGAATCTATACTTGTTCAGACTCTTAGTACCCTAACAAGGTCTGGTTTACCTGCAACACCTGCTTAGGCGCTTGATATAGCGCGTAAAATACGACAAGGTCGAGTTTAGCTTTCCTCTTATCCTACCTCTTATCCTCAACCATTTAACCGACAATGGCTTTCACGCTTTAAAAAACGCCATCCTGAGATCGCTAGCGTCTGGACTACGACCCTATCTAAACCACGTTTTGATAGTGTATCGCTAGAGGTTATAGAGCGCTATTTTAAAGCTGTAACTAGCTTGTTTAGCTAGTATACCTTTACTTCCAACACTATTTACAACGCCAACGAAACAGCTTTTAATATTGGATCAAATTAGTCAACTAGAGCTTTAGTCGACGTACGTAGGCGTACTAGAACAAAGGTAGTACCTTCTCGAAGTAAGCTTCTAACTTGCTTTGAATGTGTAAGCGCCTCTAGAAAGACAATCCCTCCACTCCTTATATATAAGGGTAAGGAGCCTAACTCTAGATGGTTTAACAAAGATACACCTTCTAGATACTACGTAGCTACTAGTAATAGTGGCTGGACATCCGATACGCTTGGTTTTGAATGGTTACGAGTTGTTTTTGAGCCTAATACTAGGCTACCTAAGGGAGGGCGCCGTCTACTAGTTTTAGACGGCCATTCTAGCCATATTACAGGCCGATTTATCTTGTTCTGTAAAGAGCACGATATCGAGTTACTTATATTACCGCCACACACCTCGCACGTACTCCAACCTCTCGATATTAGCTGTTTTTCGCCACTAAAGCGCTATATAGCATAGGCTATAGACGAACTTCAAACCCTTAGAACACTATTAATTCCAATGCAACAATGGATCGAAATATACTCAAAAGCTCGGCAAAGAGCGCTTAATTTGGATAATATACTTTCTGGATTCCGAGCAGCTGGTTTATGGCCAGTATCGCAGTTTGAAGTTGAACAGCGCCTTAGGCTTACTAAGGATACTACACCTTTACTACGTAATAGTTTAACTAGCATTGACATTCTTGAAAAATTGCTTCTATCCTCGTCACCGCTAGAAGCTACTGAACTTCACGAAGCAAACGCTGAGTTTATATCTTGTATAGCAGAGATGGAATTAGCTACAACGCGCCTAAAGCGCTATAGTGAAAGAATAGCTCAGCGCTAT
>MU003912.1:0-17937 GCA_010093785.1 Polychaeton citri CBS 116435
GTATTGTCCGTTTTGCACGGTCCGAAACCTTCGAGGGCCTTCCAGATTTTGGATTTGCTTCAACGTAGCTACGGTGGTGGATCTTTGAAATGGTTTTGTTCACAGTGCTTATAGGCACTTTTTGAAGCTTAGCAATCTCTGGCACTGTTACACCATGCTGACGCGCTGCGTATATGGCGTGTTTAGTACTTTCTGAAAGGTGCTGGCCAGGCCTCCTGTTTTGTGAAATTTCACGCAATGGCTTGCGTGGTGCCATGGTTGGTAGCTGGTTGAAGTTATTGTGTTGTTGTAAGCACCTGTTCAGCGCGTGCGCACGTGCCAATACTTTCTAACCCCACTGTATAGCGACTTTGCGACTCGCTGCACTAAATGTCAGCATGCATATTCTAATATGCAGAATATGCAGACCATGCAGACTATGCAGACTGTCGAACAAGATACTTACGGCACTTCGTTGTATAATAGGTAAGTACGGGCAGTTATAATTATTGCCGAACCAGCCAGCCAAACCACGATGCTAGAACAACACTTCTCGCGCCTTTGATTGCTATGAGACTTCATTTAGCCGGGCGCACTGCCATCATAGCTTCATTTGCAGGTTTTCATGCACTTGCAGAAGATTGTAACTGGTCCGACGTCGCACACAAGGCAATCACCAGCATTACGAGCACACTTCCCGCCGCTTGCGCTACCGTCAGCTCTTCCTGGGCTGCTCAGATCGCGAATACACCGAGACCGACGGTCGATGCTAAATTTGCCTATGAATGTATCAACTCGGTACCATTGAACAAAGCTTCCGCGTTAAAGTTTGTCGACGAGCTCAAACCGTATCTGGAATGGCAGTCGAATCTTGCGTTCTTGAAAGACCCACCAGCAGACTACCCCTTTCCTGCTCACGACATTTTTGCTGCACTGGAAAGAGTCAGGATCGGCCTCGAGTCTGATAAGTATCGCAATGAGTACTCCTGGCAACAGGATTTGTTCATTAAGGTGTTCGCTCCAGCGCACGATGGACATCTCTACCTCAATGTGGATATCCTGACCCAAGTAATGGATTGGGCGAGGCCGCTTACGCTTGTCTCCATCAGTGATGACGGCACTTCTGCCCCAGTCATTAAGGTATATGACGATGTGGTGTCATCGCCTGACACGGCATCTACTATTACCCACATTAACGGACTTGATGCGGCCACTTATATTGAAGACCAAGTTTTTGAGTTCACAGGGAGTCGCGATCTTGATCCTGGGTATAACGCAATGTTTTATGCGAAAGCTGTTGCAAGTTTTGGTGGTGCCGGCCATTTCAAGGAGGGAGGTCGCACTCGATTGATTTACCCTGGTGAAACCACGTCCTTTACTTTCGCGAACGGAACACATGTAAAACTTCCTAACGTCGCCAGACTTTTCGGTGATTGGGAAGGCGTCGTCGACGGTTCTACGCTATTCAGCAAATTTGCTCCTGGTGCTTCCATTGACGATGATCCTTCTCTTACAGCATCTGGCATTTCGGGCCGAACGGGCTCTTCGGCCACGCACATTGTAGCGCCAACAGCCGATCCGACAGCAGTCAATGGCTATCCAACGCCCATCCTTATAAGCAACGACTCTAAGGTCTCTGGTTACTTCATTAACGATCCAGGCTTCGATGATGTTGCCGTCTTAGCGCTCAGATCTTTCGGACCCAAGAAACCTGCCGAATTCCAAGCTGTTGTACAAGACTTTTTTGACACTGCTGTTCGCGCAGGCAAAACTAAACTCGTCGTTGATCTGCAGGCCAACGGTGGAGGCTACGTCCTGCAGGGCTATGACACGTGAGTCGTGCAAGAGTCCCAAAGCTATATTAGGCAGGAGCGGGAATAGAGTTCGAAGCTGACGTGCTGTCTAACAGGTTCAGACAGATCTTTCCGGATGTCGTTCAGGAGAGCTCTGGTCGTTGGCGGTATTCTCCTGGCCTCGCAGCCATATCTCAGATATTCTCCGTGAGCTGCAGAAACTACAACCCCGAAAATGCCTCACATGCATTGATACAACAATGCGAGAGCGTCTACAACTGGAGGTACGGTCTAGACAAGCACTCAACAGCCTTCGGCTCCTACAGAGCCAAGTTTCCCCCAGTGAGTTACACCATATCATGTACTAATCTCAACTCAGCTTGGAGGTCCAAGAAGACATGCTGACCTATGGCGCTATATCAGACATTGTTGAATGGCGACAAGTACTCTGAACTCGTGCAGAGAAATTTTGAGAATCCTCTTGAAACAAACAACAAAACCTATGGTTTAGGGTATGACATGACGGGCTATGGCTCACGTAAGAACTTTACCCGACCTTTTGGCGGACCTGAGAATATCGTCCTTTTGTACGATGGCGCCTGCGCCTCTACATGCGCACTGTTTTCGCAGTCTATGAAATGGGACGCGGGAGTGCAAAGTATCGCTATGGGCGGACGACCGGCAGTCAAAGGCCAGATCCCAGGCGTAGGTGGCGTCAGAGGTGCGCAGCAATACTCACTGAAGAGCGTGTTTGAGTACACGCAGTTGGCGAAGCAGCGCAGCAACGATCGCTCTCTGATCACACAGCTTGATCGTTTCACTCCATATGTCCTTTCGCGTGCGCCAGCGACCGGTCTCAACGTGAAAGATCAGATCCTCCGCCAGAATTGGCAGGATGGCATTCCAGCCCAATTCGTAAGAGAACATTCAGAATGCCGTCTCTACTGGCAGGCCGATATGGTTCATGACATCACAAATGTCTGGAAGGCTGCAGCGACCGCTGCGTTCAAGGGCGGCAAGTGCGCTTTCGGTTCTATCGATCATACGGTAGCCGCTTTGTCTAAGCCGTGGGCTGAAAATCGATCGCTGTCACGCAGCCCACCAAGCCCTGCTTCACAACCATCACATGACGTAGTAGATGTGGAAACGGATGGGGGCCCATGGGCTATCGAGGCTAATCAATGGATGGCGACCGAAATTTGAATTGGCCGTAGTCGTGCACTCTGTGATTACGCAGGAGCACCACAGAATATCTACGAGCAATGCTCATGCCCTGACACTGTCGTGCTCGATGTTGTACCAATCGATCTCTTTCCCTGGATTTCTGCTTCCACTATAGCTTGTACTTGCTCTCTCGGATCGCGCTCATCGCTACCAATGACAATGTGACCCCTTCAGCTTCGCGTGCTCGGCAAGCACTGCCCACGTAAGCTTACTTGAAGCTGGGTAAGAAGGCTATAGATTGTTGCTTATTGGAGTTCGACAGTGGCCGTGACTGCAAGTACGCCTTCGTAGTCACTGTGTGATCACTTTTCCAATAACGCATTTCCCAGAACCTCTTCTATTGCTCCAACCTTCTCAACCTTCCCATTCGATAACAGGGCGACGTAGTTTAGGCCGGGTACTAAATTCTCAGACAATGCGCTTAATCTGTGCGCGATTGTCATGACGGTGTGACCTCTGTCTATGAAGTCCTGCTGAATGATGCTACGCATGGAAGCTTCTGTCTCCGCATCCACCGAGGAGGTTGCTTCATCAAGGAGAAGGATTGGCACACATGTCGTTCGTATTTGTTGGTTGATCTGTCCATAGCGAGGCTGAGTGATTGACCGAAGCCGGATGATCGCCCGTGCTAAGGCGAATAACTGCGATTGGCCGGTAGACATTTGTGGCAATGAAGACATTGGACTGCTCAAAACTTGCTGGATCAGTGCTGGAGAAGATTCATGTGCTCTGCTCTCGAAATGCAACCACAGATTAGTTCTTTGAAGCGCTGCGACAATTACCTCATCCGACACTGAGGCAGACGGCTAGACAATGGATCTGTCAGTATACACTACGATGCTCAGTCTTCCGTGAAGGCAGGAAGTTTCTTACGTCTAGATTGAAGCGAAGAGACGCCTGAGAAAGGACAAAAACGTCCTGTGCGATCGTAATGAAGCATTTCTGTCTTACGAGAGAGCGCGGAACCATGCTTAGATCGATTCCATCCACCTTAATGCTTCCCACTTGTGGGTCTAGTAGTCGAAGTAGCGTGAGTAGTAGGGTACTTTTTCCACTGATCAAGTATGAAAAAATGTCAGCGGTCAGTTGTGGTTGATTTCGGCGAGTGATGCTAGCACGTACCTGCCAGTTCGACCGCAGACGGCCATCTGATGGCCTGCAGGCACCTCCAAAGTAACATCCTCCAGAGCCATTGACTCGTGACTAGGCTCGAGAGTCAGTTTTGTACTCCACACTATAAACGCTTTGTCTTACTTATACGCCACTGTGACATCACTGATCTCGACGTGGCCAGATGATGGCCAGCTCTCGTCCGGCAAATAATCCTCGAAGGGCTTGTCCTCCGTCGGCGTGTCGGCTTCTAAACTCTTCAGGCGTGATCTGTCTGGCCATTAGTGTGGATTGTCAAACAAGTATTGATCATCGAAGCGAGAGTAGCTACGCTCACAATAAACACGTTGGATGCGGGGCTTCAAGTGACTCACATAGCACCTAGAGAAATTTCTATGTTCGTCCATGACGTGACAAGGCCAAGGAGTGTTGTATTAGCGACTAATACGATGTTCAATGCCATGCCGATCTGGCCAGCCGTTGTCGTCCCTTTAAACCATAGTGCAAGGGCAATGAGTCCTGCGGCTAAGGCAGCGACTGTGAGATCCAGAACAACGCCTAGCCATTGTTGAAGACAGAAGAGCACATAAGCTGGCTGTTGGGACTTGTCAAGACAATATATGTTAGCTTGCTCAGCTTGTTTCTCCCAGCCAAATGATCGGATGGTCGCAACCCCCTCAACCTAGATGACAGTCAGAAAATGAGTGGCATGGCTTTTGTTAAAGCATTTACACGTACTGACTCAAGGAAGCTAGAGAACACTGCTGACTGGGACTCCAGATCAAGCAAACGTAGCTGTCGTGAAGTTCGCAAATATACTCGCTGCACAATATACACAACAAGCACGCAGAGGGGAAGTGTAAGCGTCATGAATTTCTGCGCGCTGAACAATAAGGCAATCTGCACTATAAGCTTGAATGTTTCTGCAGCTTTTGATTAGCATCATATCTCGGTACATGTGTAGATGAGCAAGGCTTACGATTTGACATTGCCAGGGCAGCTGGTGGCAACTGTGTGTCGACCAGCTGGATATCCTGACTAAAGCTGCAAAACGTCAGTAGATGAAGGACAAACGACAGTCGCCAGCGCTTACCGGTTGAGCATAACTCCTATGTCTGTCGTCGAGAAAAATGCCAATGGCGCCCTATTGATTGTTAACGCAGCGGCACTACACAGCATATGAGACGAGGAAAACGTACCCAACGATCGTGAGAAGAAGGCGACGGTGCAATTCAGTTCCCGAGATAGGTGCGATACGAATGTGAGTGCACCTGTCAATGTTCAGCATCAACGCAACCAGGGGGACGAGCACAAATTACCACATCGACCCGTTTGTGGCAGCCCATGCCAAGAGAGAACAGATCAAATAACCTCCGATGTAAAATCTTGTTTGTGAGACTGGAGCCTCAGTCCACTTTTGTAACCAATACTGAGGAAAGGTGATGAAGAACGAGTAAGATGATGTACAAGCCAAGAGCAAGAGGAAGTTGTGGATGCCGACGGCTTTGAGGTAATATCCTGCGCGGGTCGAAGAGGTCAGGAATAGCATGCTCAACCAGTTCTCAGAAACGACCTACCATAAAGTGATAAGTCCCCAGTTGCCCTACTTATGTCTGAAATGGCTTCGGCTACTTTGAGTCTCTGGCTTTGCACAGTCTTGTTCGCTTGAGGTGACTGTGGCCCATCTTCGATTGTATCATCACGCATCTTACTGATCTGCTCAGTATCTTGTGGCAGATCCTCTGGCTTTCCCTGGAAAGCAATAGTTCCGTGCCCTAAAATAGCTATCCGGTCTGCATATTGAAAGTGTGTAGCTGTGTTACATTAGCTTCACCTCTACGTGGAAACAAAAGTACTGTAGACTTGCCGGAGTTGGTGGCAAGGAGAACGGTAGTTCTTATGTTTCTGAAGAGACCTTCAGACCCAAGAAGGTTCTCTGCAATGCGACTTTCGGTCTTGCCATCGAGCGCACTAAAACTGTCATCAAGCAAAACGATTTCGCAACGTGCGTATACAGCTCGAGCAATGGCCTGGGTGCATGTTAGCTAAGATGTTCGAGCTCGTTTACATAGCCTCAGTGTAGCAAGCAATGCGACCATCCATTATGCGAATCGCATTGACCAAGAGTCGAAGGCAGTAGATTGACTCGAGAGACGTGGAAAGGAAAAGCAGCTCTGAATGGGAAGTAAGGCACGTACCACTCGCTGCCGCTGGCCGCCAGAGAGATTTGAACCATGGCTTCCAATCATGGTCTGGTCTCCATTTGGAAGTGCTAGCAGGTCTTCTTCCAGACAGCAAAGCTGAATTACCTGCTCGTACCAACTCACATCCTTCGGAGAGAAAGCGCAAATAGCTTCCTTGATTGTACCACTTGGTAGCCAAGGCGACTGCTCGCAGCAAGCTATACGCTTGGACAGTACCGACATCGTCCCACCCGCGATCGCAAGCTCGCCCATGAGCGCCTTCAAAAGCATCGTCTTACCACTACCGACCGCACCGGAGCAAATCGTGATTGATGCGCTGTTGATCCGAAGGTTTATGTTCGAAAGAATTGGAGCTGCGGCAGAATTAGGCTGAATGACAAGATCCTCGACACAAATGGCCGGTGAGAACTCATGGACTCTGCTGTCGACTTTTTGCCGGACAGATCGCTGATCATATCGAGGTGGTTGCAAGAGAAATTGCTGTATTCGCTCGAAAGCAGCCAGCGAACCGACTGCTTGAGGTACAATTGACATAATCATGTTCGCAGGATGAGTGACCAAACCGAGGAGTGCAGTTGTCGTGAACGCTGTTTCAGTGTCCAGTGCTTTGCCATTCAGGCTTGCAATGATCACGAAAATCACAAAGGTGATGATAGGGGAGAAAATCCCGAGGGCATTGGCTTCATGAGTTAGGCTGATGGTACCACGGTCAGATTTATCGCAGTCAACGTACCACTTGCATTGTAAGCAACCATCATCCACCGCACCTTTCCAGCCATGTCTAATTCCCTAAGCCGCAGCTTCTGGACGAATGCTTCTGCATACTCGGTGACTCCAAGCATCTTCAGGTCTTTCATTGAACCAAGCATTGAAGTGGTCATTGCTATGCGTTCTTGCGTCGCCACGTTCCAGTCCTTTTGCCTGCTTTGAAGATTCTTGGCCAGATATCTACTCATTCTGGAACAGACTACAATACGTGTCAGGCCTGCTTAAAACATTTTGCAATAATGGCTTACAGAAAATGATGACAAGTGGAACGGGAAACACCCATCCCACTTCTCGGGCCAACAATCCCATGCCTAGCAACACCTCGACGAAGTGTGCCCACGTCTCGTGGAACATGGATGCAGACTGGCAAATGTTTGCTGAGTCTGTACTCATTAGTGTCACGGCTCTTCCGTCGTTGGAGCCGCTGGACAGTTGGGCTAGGGATTTGTTGTTGATAATGCCAACAACAGCACCTCTAATCATTATCTTAAGTCGATTCAGACGTCGCTGATACGCCGTCTTCGAAATCTAGCTCATTTTTCAGCATCCGAGTCAACAGTGTTTGGCGGCCATGCAGGTCAAAGTCACTTTACATACCGCTAAGCCTGCATAGATGATCACAGCCATGATAACGACGGTATTTCCGGATTCCCCTGGCTGTTCTGGCGACATACTGATAGATTTGATGGCGGTGCTGATCAGAACAGGTTGAGCGTAGCGAAACAGAATCAGAAAAAGTCGCGGAATAACTGGTGAAAGAAATTGTGGTAGCATACTGCGGGCTATAACCGTGGGCAATGTCAACTTGCCTTCCGGCTTGGCTGCTTGTCATGTTAGATAATACAAACAATGTACGAATCTCGGTCGGAACGGGGTGATCACCTCTCTGATCCCATGTTTGTAGGGCTCGTAAGCGTAGCGTCTCGGAAGACAGTTCCTGATCAATCGGAGGAAGGTTATCCATTGTGAGAATTCTTCGATTACCAAGCACCAAGATCGAGTTGATCCACCAGAGCGTCGTCCGGTTTATCATGCCCGCCAGCTGTTCCGGTGGCCACTGCCCACGATTGTCTTTCAGGAGTGTTGCTTTCCCCTTGCTTTCCATTACGAGCAATACAGTCCCGATGCAACTGGACATTACCAACAGCGACGTGGTCGGCGTGACCCCATTTTCGTCCGCCAGTTGACCCAATCTGATGAAGTCACACCCTAGCGATGGGACAAGGTAGGTGACTGCTAGATCAGATGGTCTTATGCTCCGAGAGTGCTCTAAGAGCAACAATGGACAGAGGCCAACGCAAGCTATGAATGAAACAATAGCATGAAGAACGTCAATGTCGAAGCTAGAGGATTGCGATGCCACATTGATCAAATTCATGGACTGCACTGCTGACAGCGCGATCGCAATCAACTGTCTTAGTTGTCAGCTGTCTCTGGGGTCAGATAATAAGTAAGCTCATGAGATAAGAACGCACGAGTTTCGCATAGCCAGAATAGCCTGGAACGATCTTAATCGTCTCAGTGCGGAGCTTCGTTAAACGTAACGGAAGCAGTAATAGAAACAACAGCGCAACAGCGATAGAGAGTAGTCGAATCGCATGATACATGATGTTCTTCTGTACCATCTGGCGCGAAGTTTTGCGAATGTAAGGACAGATAGTATATCAGCGTCATTCACGGGTAACGAGGTAGTAGATTGCTCGTGCAGATTGTCAACACGCTGAAGTTGAATGCGCAACCTCTATCGCGTCCATTGGGTTCCGACAGCATCATGTGCTTATGAGGCAGGGCACACGGCAGCGTATGTTGATCAGCCGCTGCGGTTGAGGTCAGTTAATGAAGATCACTCAGGGGGTCGAAGTGCGGGTCGGAGGCGAGTCCCGTTGTGGAACGCTCCGAGGCGGGATCCTGGAGAGCGGCGCTTATCTGGACCTCGGGACGACACTTCATGCCGTTCAGATCCTGGAACCGCTCGATACGCCCCTCCAATCTGTTGACGGATTGCCTATCGCGGCAAGAAGTCACATGCAGTCTCACAGCAGCATATCGCAAAACGGTAGGCTCCTTGGACGAATAGCGCGCCTCCCCGAGACAGATTGAGATGATCTTAGCCAGAATTACCTTGGCCCTGTATTCATGATAACAATGACGCCACACGTTAGAAAGCTTGCTCATCGCGAGGCAGCGCTACCCAAACCAGACCAGCCCCTCCAGCTGCCTCTGCAGTTATGGGGTCCTGCAGCCGCTGTTTCAGGCTCTACGTCAACGGATTGGTTGGCAACACGGCAAACTGGTTAACTCCAGGCGGTAGCGCTTGGCGATGATCACGGAGCTACCGACCTAAAAGATCCGTTGTGCTGCAGGCAAGGAAGCTTGCCAACATCTGACGCTTTGGAAGCCAGCAGTACAGCTCTACTTACGATGCGAGCCTTGCTACGCCAGCCTCGCACAGGTTGCATCGAGGGTTCCCCCAGCTGCACGGAGCCATAATCACGATGGAGCCTTTTGCGTCGGTCGTGTGGATCGGCACGAATTCCTGCCAAAACAGGTAGGTTGATGTGTTAGTCTACCACAATACAAATCTGCCTGTAGCACTGCTTGAGAAGTTTCAGTCCGCCAAAACCACGGTCATGATGCAGAAACGATGGACATTCGCAATCAGCAGACGAAACGGAAGATCCAGAATCGAGATGCCCAAAGACGATTCAGTGAGTGAAAGCACCGCTTAAACCACACGGTCAATGTGTTGACTTGCACAGGAAGCCGAAGAGGGAAGGTGAACGAGGTAGCTCTTATCCATCTGGGCTCAATGGATGAGAGTTCAGATCAGATCTCTGAGCAACTCCTTACGTGTCCATCATCAAGCCTTGGCCCGTTACCCGACAATGCTCAATTACAAGTCCAGGACTTTGATGACTCGACCGACATCAGCACTCTGTTGACCGATCAAAGCTACGATGAATCGCTTCTCAACATTTGTGCGGCCTCATACTCTTCAGCATGGCTTGAGTCACCAGCTGTGCCACTTTCTACACGCGACAAAGATCCTTGTGTGGTGAGGAAGAACGATTTTCTCGTTCCTGGTTGCCAGGCCGCTCAAGCCGGCCCACTCCAGAAGAGTCCAATGTTCTCAGACAGTGCTTGCTGTGTCAAGACTCCAACCGAAAATACAGGACCACACCGAGCTGCAAACTCGACTTTCGAGACCAAGCGATCATCCAAAGAAGTCCAATCCGTAAGCCAGTCATATGTCAAGCTGTCGATAATGTCCAAACTCATTTTTATGTGCAGAGAGCTAAACGACATCACGCGCCGAAGATGAAAGGAAAATTGAGCGTCGAGAACGAAAACGAAAGTTCTGGATGTTGCGTAGCTCACAAGGCTGCAACGATGGTTACCAATTTGCAAGAGCTCTATACTTTCGGATTACGGTTTGGGCTCCTCAGTACCGGAGACGATGATATCGAGGACTCTCTTGACTTCTTGAAAGAAAGATTTGGAGAAATGTCGCAATGCTCAAATAGCAATGATAGCTAGGGCGCCAACGGATCCCGGGTACGATTTGTCCACATCCTCTCAGTTGAATATTGTAGAGTTAGACCTTAGGCACCGCCCATCTTATCTTTTCAACAACTCGGGCATCAAGCATATGATACTGATAAGATCACTCAGGTGGAGTTTACAGTATTCCAACTCGTGGAAGCTAAAACATGCTGCGACTGCAGTGTATTCTGGTCATACTCACTCAGTAATTTTGGCCCGCTTCGACCATCAACACGCAGGCTACATAAGTCTTCAAGAACATCACACAAGTTTCCGTCATCTCTTGCTGCATGTCTGGATGGAGGACTGTGAGTATCTGATCGATGATCAGGAAAAGGAAGAGATTGGTTGTGATGTATGTCTCAACCTTTTCGCATCGCGTAATAGATTCACCGAGGTCGGCGATCAGTTGATGTGCGGAGGACAGTCGTTGTTCATCTCGCCTACTGCACTCAATGCCAAATTTTATCGTCGGAAAGCTAAGTCGTATTAGATCAGCGGCTCGATCGGCGTAGTGCACAAGAACCGTGGGCTTCTGTACGTCAGCGATCGTAAAGATATGCGCTTCAATTACCGGAAGCCAGGGCACCAGGACCTGCTCCAAGGTCTCTCGCGACATCGTCCATACACTCTTCCGTGCTGGCTTCCGTATCTCTTCATGGCCGTCCTTGTAGATTATGAGATCTAGCAGACCATGCTTATCATATGCCATGGCCGCTGCAAGTCTCTTGACCAACACAGATCGGCCGATGCAGGTCCCTGTATGACTGATGTAATTGCCCGCCTCAAATTTGAGCTGAGTCGCCTGTGGGGCGTTTATCGTGATTTCCTGCCAGCGGGCGAATCTTTCTCCTGAGAGCGTCAGAGATGCCACATCAACCAAAATGGAGTGGTGTTCATCGTCAAGTAGTTCCAAGATCTTTGATTCGATGTCATCTGCTCTGGAAGCGATCATGGAACAGAAAGCATCGATATTGGTCCCATCCTGATACTGCAATAGAACGTCTGCGATAGACTCGGGTTTCGCGCCGTCTTCCACATCAAGCAGCGCACCAGGGTGATCGTATGCAAGATGGAAAGCTGCAATCACGCAGCTCCGAGTGCTACCACCATTATTCCGATACCGGTGATGTACCAGAGAGCCTGCGCTGAAAAGCACTGTGATAGGTTGCTCAGGGTATTCTACCTCAACCACGGTAGGCTTGCAACCAGTGATGTCTTTCTGAAATTGAAAAACATTTTGAATACTCTCTTCAGTGATGAACAAACTGTCGTTTTCCGTGGACCATGGTTGAGACTGATCGTTCTCACGAACAAAACGGTTCCCCTTGTGCGTTCCGGGTAGGAAGGTGAAATTCTGACCAGTGGGGCCCTTCACTTTGTCCTTTTCCCAACCGAGCAAGATCTTATATTCTTCTCGAAAAGGAGTGTTGTCAACGTGAAGCATATTGTCCTGCGCATTTACAGAGATCGGTTGCGTATCCTTTCCACGAGCATCCGTCATTCTGACAGGGCCGCCCATTGCGTAGGAGATCAAAGCAACTAACAGAGGATGGATAATGGCATCGTTGTATTCGGGCGCTCTGAGGAGATCCGGATGGTCAACCAGATTCGCGAAATAATGGAGGAAAGCCTGACTACCAGAATCCGTCATGATCTGCGAAAAGTCATCGATGAGCTTGGCGAACGGTTCGACGTCAATAAGGCCAGCAAAAACCGCACATCCGTCGCGCTCGAGTATATTAATCAGTCTTATGAATTGGGCTTCTGTGGCGATAGTCCAATGACTTCGCAGTCTCGCGAGCAGGGTTCGTCGAAACACTTCTTTGGACGTGGCATCCGGACCACCTCGAAATTCGTTCGCCTGAATGTTGATCCGCGGAGCAGAGGACTTCGAAACAATGGATGCAATCAATTCATCACGTTCCTCGGATGTTATTTTCAACTCAAAACTTTTTGAATCAAGGCTTTCGCTTCGGTTGGGACGGTTACCCATGAGGAGTTCATGAAGGTCTTTCTCGCTATCATTGATAATCTTCATTTTGCAATGTTTCTGTCTTTCAGAAACGTCGATCATAAACGCAAGTTCTTCTAATCGCTCATACTGTCTGCACTGATGCGATGCTAAATGCTTGCTCAGTGTGTGAGTCGTGGGCACATTCAACCTGTGTTCAAGGCACATAGCCAGGATCCATCCAATGCGACATGCAAGCAATGAATGTAACGTCCGGTGCATTTTATGCATGATTATGCTAACCCATGTCAAAGCACAACTGTAATGAGACAAAATACATCATGCTGCTTATCTGCCTCGGCGCATGCATGCTGACCTTAGCGTATCTCGTACATGTTCTGGGAACGTGCCCATCAATCAAAGCGCGCACACGGTCTAGCGAGTCGAATAGCATTGGCGAAACCATAGTTGTGTGCTTGCAAACTAATTTGTTTTGCTTGTGAGGCTCCCGATCTGTTCTAATGATCGTGGACTCAATCCAATATCCTCTTGGTCGCTCTACCTACATACCATATCCCAATTCAGAGCCATGAGACCTTCAGCTTCGTACACAAGGCTCCGTCAGAATGAAGAGACCAAGACAATAGCACCGGAGACCTTAGGAGACGAAACCCTGAGCGATCAGTCTCGCAGCTGCAGTCTTGTCTGCATGTACGCTCTCTTTGGCGGATTGGCCGTCATTCTATGCACCGCTCTGGGGTCCATTTTGTACCATGGGATCCCTCGGTCTCCCAAGATGCTCGAAACATCGGCTCCATCGACCGAACTGCACTGTGGCAATTCTTCCACCGAAGCTCGCGCACTTGGCTGTGTGTTTGATCTCTTGACCAACAACTGGATGCCAGAGTACTGCTCAGATCCCAGTACTGATGCCGAGTATCGAGAGTGGGTGCTCGATCCCAGTCGCGAACTTGGCGCGTGGGCATTCTTCTACGATGACCAGGCGGAGCGCCAGGTCGGGTCGGAAGAGGAACTATCTGATCTCGTTGGCGAGCATGTGTACACCACAACCCAGAACCATCTCGCGCATTGCGCCTTCATCGCGAGACGGATGCACCGCCTCGTGACGGGAGAAATTTTTGCCGTTACGCACAACACATTTGCACATACAGTGCATTGCACATCGGCCATCCTCAAGAGCATCGATATTGTAGAACAGCCAGCTTCACCCGATATAGGGTCTACTTTCGATGTTGGAATAGTCTCGTGTTCGGTATAGTGAAGCAATGGCGACAGTGTCAGCGTAGCTACTCCTGGATTATTCTCGTAGCTCTTAGAATCAAATCACGCCGACCTGAGTCATACGACGCTACCGGCGGATTTTCTTCATGGCCCTGTGGGACTCTTGATGTCCACCATATCATGGTTCATGTATCAAGATTGCACAAAAAGTGATTGAAAGCATGTTTCACAGCGAGCAGCACAGTTACGGCTTCAAAATTCATTCGTCAACCAGTTCATCTGTGGTTTAATGCCTAAGGAGTGTTCTCTACCATCTGATTGGCGGTCATCGTATGCGGCTGGTGGTGACGCACACGGAGAAATTCTAACTACTCAAGGCTTTAATTATCCTGACCTCATACCCTCCCACACGAGAAGCTCAATAAGGACTCTTTCCTGATCAATCATCAGTATGTTTCCGACATGACTTGAAGCGAGAACAGATTTGCAGTGCATACCAGTCCAAGGATGAACAAGGATGGACCCAAATGGAGGAACAGAATGGGCTTCCAAGAACTTGTCTAATTTTTCTCTGTTCGCACAGACATGTTGGGTGTGATGAATGTCCACCGGTCGGTAATTGTTCTCATGCCACTCAAAGATTTTGAGTGACATGTCAGCGTGGCATAGCTCTGACTGACGAAGGCTGTTTCCAAGTCAGCAAAACCACAAGCATTTTGTCTATTTCAAATGATGTCGTACATGTCTATACAGTGATCTGCCCAAGTCATGTTAGTCAAAATCCACATGGCTGGATTGCGATGTGCTCTCACCGATGTGCGGAGGTAATGGTGCTTCTGGCGTCGCTTTGTATGCTTTCGCTGTATCAGGATAATAGTCTGGAAGCATGTATTCTCGGATAGTTTTCTGTGCCGATATTAGCATGAACGAATCAACGAAACCGTCCCTGGGAGAAACGGACCAAGCAATGCAAATTGTGCAGGAAGCTAAATGTTCCCATGATGCCTCCCTCCTTATCTTGGAATTCTGTAAGAATCCGGTTAGGAGAGCTTGCATTTCGCCATCCGGGTTTGGGAACCCGGACAGTGTAGTCTGTTGAAGTGTCAGAGGTGGTCTCTTTGGCAATGCAACACTCAATTACATACTTCTGACAGGCTCAGCCCAGGCTTCATCCAGCTCAGGGCGAGGTGTTCCACGATATGGGCCGCTGATGTGGAACGTATCGTCGAATGTCCGCAGTTCTGTTTCTATTGCAGGTGCAATCCAATCTGCGCCAAATGTCAGTCCATTACGATATTGCGATCTTGGACCGAGTATTGATTTGTCACTTACTCCAGTGTGGTAGATGGACGTCGTCTTCCACAATGATCGTGGTTCCTTTCGGGACGGTCACCATCAGGAGCACACCTATGTTAAGAAGTAGAACGAAAGCATTGACACTCAAAACTGCCCAGAGTCGCCGCTCGTGCTGCACACGCTTTCCTGCAGATATTCGCTCACTAAGGAGGCCGTATTGATCGGAATCGCACTCTTCGGGATCAGTAACAATATCGCTGCGGTCTGTTGTAAGTGACTCCTTTGACGACATGTTCAGACGATGTGGCTCGACTTGAGAGCGATGGCGGACGAGGCTACGACAAGTCCTGCTGTTGAATTGGATCATCCGAAACAGCCCAGCACATGGTCGTAAGGCGCGCAGCTATGCAATAGCGCGTCAAGCATTCAGGGCTGCTTACGGAGTACCGCATGCATGATCACGTTGAAGATGCTGTGGTAGACAGCATAGTGCGTATTCAGCACTGTTGCATTCTGATGAGACGTAAGCGGTTGTTCGCATGGAATATGAGGCCGAAGTAAGCATGCTGCGATCTGCACTCGATATCATGTAGCTGGTTGTCTGCAAGCTTACGTGACGATGCAGACCGCATGCAAAGCCAGAGTGATGAGCGCGGGTTCATGACCGCCAGCCAAATTTGAGTTAGCAGCATGGCAAAGCGTCTACAACGATGCCATAGTCGCAATCCACTGCAACCAGCGTATAACATTCGAACGCCCTTTCCGAAAACAACAGAATTGCACCTCGTGACTTTGATCTCACGGATCGTCAGCTGCTGTTCTCACAAATCATTCGAATTATCGCTCGATATTGGCGCTCAATCATCCTCCCCACAACTACAAAAGTTGAGACCTGACAATTCAAGATGAAGCTCTTCCAAGCAATTCTACCAATGCTAGTACTAGGAGCAGCTGCTTCTCCGATAGCTTGTAAGTCTAAGGCATCTACCTCTGCAGAAAGCGAGTTGACAATATTTGCCTAGCGATACCTCATATCCTTGGGGACGTTGCAAACGGCGCCGAAGATCGTCGTGATGTTGGCGCGCTTGGTGACGTTGCTAACGGGGCAGAGCACCGTCGCGACATCAGTGCGCTTGGTGATGTTGCCAACGGCGCGAAGGACCGACGTGTCGTCGGTATGCTAGGAGATGTTGCCAACGGTGCGGAAGACCGTCGTGATGTTGATATGCTTGGCGATGTTGCAAATGGTGCAAAACACCGCCGTGATATCAGCGAGCTTGGGGATGTTGCTAATGGCGCGAAAGACCGTCGTGTTGTTGGTATGCTAGGAGATGTTGCCAATGGCGCCGAGGAGGGTTTAGAATAGATCCGTTGTTCGTTGGACAGATTGGGTGCTGAGCACCAAAGGACCGCAACAAAAGGTCTCCGCAGAATGGTTTGTTCCGCGTGGCGACTTACAGTAGCGAAGTGCAGCTCAGATTACTCAGCCGACGATTACATCGCAATTTTGAGGACGTGGGTATCTAAGCGGTTTGAACATTCCATCTGACATTTTGAAGCCGATCCTCAAAGACCTCACCACCATCTATGCATTAGCAGGTCTGTCTGCATGTGGGAATAGTAATGTCTCCAGCATGATACATGGCGGATATGGTAAGAAGTGTGCACGATTGAAGATGTCGTAGTTCATCGAAGGCGCAAGCAGTGAGCCATGGCATGATATCTATTTTCTGCCTGGCGAATTGCGAGCTGCGGCGCTGCTACGAGGTCTCTCGAACTATGGCCACTGTCACTGGTACTTGTCAACTCTGACTATTTCTAGTTTCTTATCTAGATCTTGTCTACGCTATATTTCTCTAGTATACTGTCAACCACACGTCGGTTCTCGGCCCAGAACTCCATTTTCTCTGCTTTAGACTTGTCTTTTGAACAGCAAATTGAAACCATTCCATAAAGTCCTTGGCGCTCTGACTCTCCCAATGGACCTTCCACCTCGGAATGGCATCCCAAAAAGCCTCGCGCAGCTCATCTGCATGCGGATACTCAGTCCCGAACCCGTTCTCAGCTCCCATTCTAAACAGCTGGTCGATGCAATTATACGCTGCAAGAAAAGGAGCGCTTGCGGAGAATCCCCAGTCAATGATTGCATTGATCTTCGTATGATCTTGCGTTGATACCAACGCATTGTGGAGCCCCATGTCCACATGTAGAGCGACGACGGGACATTCATCAATGGTTTCCGGCATTTGGTCCAGGCGAGTGTCAACGAAAGTCCTGATGGAAGCTAAGTACTCATCCCTCCAGTCATCAATACCATACGCTCTCTCCAAGCTTGCAAGAGCATGACGGATGCGGGTTTTGAGCCACAGTCGGACGTGAGTGAATGGACCTCCAAGACTATAATGCCTGTCAGGTCCGACCGTAAGGCTGATCTTTCCGCCAATTTCTGTGGCGATAAGTTCACCTATTTGGCGAGGCAAGGGGAGCGGAAGATCCCAACAGGCTTGCCAAGCAAGAGCCATCTTATTCACGAGTGTGAGCCTGTCGGCGTGTGACAATTCTGGGTAGACTCTTTCTGCCTGCCGTCCGAATCCCGTCTTTTGTTGGTGTTCTGCCTCTCCGGGAATAGAGTAGATCGCGGGCATTGGGATCACTGCGGGGCCATCGTTCATCTGAACATACTTAACGTCGCGTTACCCCAAGCGAACCGTTACGGCATGCAAACCACCAAAATCGACTCTGCTTCATTCAATCTCTATTTACATAACGCACAGTAATTGTATCATCTTCAGAATTTGACACGATAATCTCAAGATCCTCTTCT
>MU003913.1:0-17626 GCA_010093785.1 Polychaeton citri CBS 116435
AAAGCGCTATGTAAGGCATATAAGCGGAGATGTAGTCACGTGACTGCTCTGCCAAGGCTGCCCTGTATAAAGTCGCCTCTGCTACGTAAGTGTAACGTAGGAGGTTAGGCATTATAGACTATACTGACTAAGACCCTACCTTAGCCTTGTCACGCTGTTGTATTACCTAATTGAGTTGCTACTTCCTAGTAGTAATAGACTAATCCTTATACGCTATGCTAAGAGAGTGACCCGCTAGCTTAAGCTTAGGTGTAGCAAGGCAGTTATACACAAAACTGAAAAACAAAAGCTACAGTCAGCTATAGAGGACACTAAGGTGCGCAGGAAAACAAAGCGCGTCGCTTTAGAGGGAAAATTCATCTATATAACTAATGAAGTAATAGAAATAACCTAGAAAGCTAAAGTGGTAAAACAGCTGAAACAGCCACGTTGTAACGTCAAAAAGCGACAAGTTAACTCACAAATTCAAGAGCCTATAGAGGAAGATCTCGAGATTGTAATATCAAATTCTAAAGATGATACAATTACTATACGTTATGTAGATAGAGATTGAATAGAGCAGGGTTGGTTTTAGTGTTATAGGGTGTATAGTGTACTTATACCCGTAGGGATTTATCCGCTTAGCCCTGTGAACTACAACGGTAGTTACAGGTAGAAGGTATGGTTTACTAACAACGTTAGTTTAGAACTGTATATAACAAGTTATAACACTATATTTGTAACTACAAGTTATCTTAATTATGTTAAGCACAAAGCTCCTATGTAATAACTAAAGGATACGCCTTCCTATATACTATAGCTTTATATACTGTTAAAGTACTTAATCACCCTAATTACTACCTAGTGATTAGTAATCACTACAATCACCTATGATTATCTAGATTACGTAATTGTTGCCTAAGGCTTATTACTAAGGATCTGTCTATAATGCCTCTTGTTATAGCCTTAGCTATAACACTATCCCTTTTCTATTGTTAGTGTCCTAATAATGTAGGATTATTAATACCTGCCTAGCGCCTACTTCTTAGGTCGCCTAAGTAAGAATGTCTTCTTCTTAGTCCTCTACTACTTGCCACTATATTCTTGTAGAACATATTTAAAAATTTAGTCAAACAATGCCCTCCTCCTATAGCCGCTGTCTCGCTACTAAGGTTCCTTATAAGGTAGATGTACGTTCTAGCTATTACATAGAGTATGTCTCTACTAGTCGCTCCTACAATCTTTAGATCACTTGTTTAGAATTTAATTAGTTAAGGAACTATTAGGTTGCCCTTAAGGCTTAGCTAGAGTCTATTAAAGAAAAGTTAGTAGCCCTAATAGCTAAGACAGTGCACTTATACAAGTAGCTACGTTGTGTAGAGAAGAAGGAAAATGATGTAATTAAGTAAGAACTAGCCTCGATTAAAGCGCTAGAATAGGCCGAAGTGCCTAGTTCTGCCTTCAAAGTCCTTATCTCTAACTTAGGTCTAGAACCCTTCTTTAGTTCTAGTTCCTTAGCCTTGTCGCCTAGTAGTTAGGAACAGCTTCTTGCACTGCCTATTTAAACCTATGAACTAAGAGGTCTAAATTGAAATTCCCCTTTAGTATCTATATATTCTCTAAGTATAAGTATCTCTTCTACTTAGTATAGTATAACTACTAACTACTGTCTTTATCCTATATAGATCTAAGGACCTTCTTAACCTTATAGCTAGGTGTCTCGAATTCTAGGTCTATTTCTACTAGGTTTTTGTTAATTAGTGCTTCTCCTAGCGCCTACTTAAGTAATGTAATATAGAATACTAGATGTATCCTTAGATGTTTAAGTAGATCTAACTTATAGTTAACTATACTAATCTATCGCTTAATTTTAAATAGTCCTAGCATTATATAATCTAGTTTATTGCTTAGCCTTTTTGTCTTAATATTTCATTGTAAAATATAGACTTTGTCCTCTCTTTTTAGAGTCAGTCTCTCGATCCTTTTCTTGTCATAGTGTTTCCTCATTTTTTCGCAAATGTTATTTATGTTTTCCTTACATTTTTCCTAGTTTTGTTTTATTTCTCTAGCTCGTTCTATTACGTAGCTACTAGCTTCTAGGTATATTTATACTTCATCTATTATTTCTGCCTTATACTCTATATTAGCTTTAAATAGTGACATTCTAATACTACTTACTTTAAAGTTGTTATATGTAAGTTATGCTTCTAGTAACTTGTCTACCTAATTGTCTTGTTAGTAGTTAACATAGTATC
This sequence comes from Polychaeton citri CBS 116435, assembly GCA_010093785.1. Taxonomy (NCBI): domain Eukaryota; kingdom Fungi; phylum Ascomycota; class Dothideomycetes; order Capnodiales; family Capnodiaceae; genus Polychaeton; species Polychaeton citri. Next base: position 2,235 of record MU003913.1, read on the forward strand.
TTAGGTACTACTTAAGTGTCTAATTTAATCTTTCTATCTAACTGTCTATCTATAGGTAAAATGCTATACTCATCTCTAGTATTATACCTATTTAGCGTATTAACGTTTTCTAGAAGTTTAACATAAATAACTTATCTCTATCTAATATAATCTTTTTTAATAGTCTATGTCTAGCTACTATATTCCTTCTAAATATGTAGGCTAAGTCTTTGCTTATAGTGTCTAACCTAAATAGTATAAAGTATCTAAACTTTGTTAGTCTATAGGTACTTACTAGTACTTAGTTATATTCTACTCTTGTTAGCTTTTCTTTTAAGGGTAGTAGTCCTATTATAAAATCCTATAACACTACTTCCTAAGGTTGTTATAGTACCTTATTAAGTTGTAGTAATCTATACTCTTTATGTCTTAGTTTCTTTGTTCTAATATATATATTATATTTAATAATGTAGTTCTATACATCCTAGTTAGATCCTAGCTAATCATATCTTTGTCTAATAAACTCTAAAGTTCTGTGTATACTACTATGTCCTATAACTAGTAGGTCGTAATACTGTCTAATTACATCCTGTCTTATATGTCTTAGTATATAGACTTTATTATAATAGAAAAGTCATCTATAACATTTTACTATCCTTAAGTCTAGGTCTTCTTTGTCCTCCTATCCTTATTCTATAACTACGTCTATAGTGTTAATTGTGATTCCTAACAAAGCTACTAGAGTTTAGACCTAAGGTATAAGATATCCTAGTTTAAATTCCTTAAATATTACTATCGCCTGTTTTTTCTTACTGCCTCTCTAGTAGTTAGATCGCTAGCTAAGTACATTAGCTCATACATTCTCTTGTCCTTTCTAATACTTAATTTTTATGTTTAGAGTACATATTTCTAAATACTACCTCACTTATTGCTTGTTTAGTTCTTTCGTTATAGTAAATACTATAAGGTTCTAGTGATCTGTAATTACTAGTACTTAGTATCTATTCCCTTTAACGTAAACTCTCTATTGTCTTATTACTTCTATAATAGCTAAGAGTTCCTTGTTATAAACGTCGTAATTCCTTTCTACATCCTTAAACTTTTGTAAGTAGTATATAATAGGTTGTAGTTTTCCTGTTAGTCTCGACTAGCTTAGTACTATACCTAATATATAGTCTAATACATTAGTCTTAATTATAACTAGTTTATCTAGGTCATATAACATTAAGATTAGTTTCCTTATAAATCTATCCTTAAATTCTTTAAACGCCCTTTAACATTAATCTATTTAGTTCTATAGTGTGTCGTTTTTTGTAAGGTCTATTAATAAGGCAGTTACTCCTAAGTATCCCTTAATGAACTGTCTATAGAAGTTAGTAAAACCTAGAAATGACTATACTTCTTTTTTATTAGTTAGTATTTCCTATTCCCTAACTTCTTTAACCTTTATGTCGTCTATCTTTATCCCTTTTCTAGATATAATATATCCTAGAAATTTAGTAGATTCCTAGTAGAATTTACACTTCTTTAGTTTTAGCTTTAATTAAGCGTCTCTTAGTGCCTTAAATACTAGTTATATATACTCCTAGTGTTCCTATATATCCTTAGAGTATATTAATATATCGTTAAGGTATACTACTATAAAGACGTCTATAAATAGTCGTAATATGTCGTCTAGGTATGACTACTATGTTACTAGTACGTTAGTTAATCTAAATAGTATTACTATATATTTAAACAAGCCTCTCTTTGTCTTAAAGGCTGTCTTCTATTCATCTCCTTGCTTTACCCTAATCTAGTAGTAAGCGTTAGGTATATTAAGTTTAGTAAAGAACATTACTCCTTATAAGTAGTCCTATAACTCATAAATTAACAGTAAAGGGTAACTATTTTTTACTATGACTTTGTTTAATCCTTAATAGTCTATATATAGTTGTAGTGATCTATCTGCTTTAGGCATAAACAGTATAGGAAATCCTACTAGTAATCTCGATTGTCGAATAATCCTAGATTTTAAGCCCTCCTTAATATACTTATTAAGTTCTTTAGTCTACTATTAAGTAAGTAGGTACATTTTCTTATTCCTTAGTACCTCCTTCCCCTCTTAGATCTTAATCTCGTAATTATTAGGTCTATAATCTAGTAATACATACTTACCTAATTCCCCTACTTTGAATAGATTTGTAAAGTCTATATATACTAGTAGTAGGTCTTAAGTTATAGTTATAGTGTTTTCTGACTAAGTGACCTATAACATATATACACTTCCTAGTTCTTTAAGCATTACTTCCTATATCTCTGTGTAAGTTATTACGTGTATCTCGACCTTATCTCGTGCTTTCTATTACACTATTAGTAGAGGCGTTAAGTAGAAACTATCGAACTAGATGTTTCCTTCCTTCTAGTTAATTATTAGGTTAGCTTGCCTAAGCTATAGTAACCCTAAAACTATGTCTAATCCTAGCACATTGTTTATTCTAAACTAGATTCGTTTACAATAGCGTCCTATCTATAACGTTAGTTCTTTAGTTATTTTGTCTATAATACCTCCTTAGTATTAAACTAGTCTATCTATAAAGTCTAACAATATTATAGGTCTTAGGTGCCTTTATAAGGTGACTTTATTCCCTTTAGCAAAGTGAGCTAACATATAGATTCCTATATATCCTAAATCTATTAATGCCTTTATTAGAACATTCTCTAACTTTACTTATATCCTTATATAAGTTAGCAATTCCTGCTTATCCTCGCGCGTATAGGCGAATATAGCAGTCCCTAGAGTGCCTATCTTATAGGCGCCTACTAGTTTTCTAAAGCGACAAGGTGTTAAACTAAATTAGTAATTTCTTTCTTAAAAAAGTCTCTTAAATACTATTAGAATATGTTGTCTCTCTAGCCTTAGTTCCTCTTAGCTTCTAATTGTAGTACGTTAGCTAAGTAGTCGCGTACCTTATAGTAATCTAGTCGTCCTTATACATCTATGTACCTATCTACGATTATCCTCTATCCTACTTCCTAGATATGTCGAGTCTAATAAGCTAAAGTATCTACTATAATGTCCTTTACTTATTCTTATACATTAGTAGATAGTCCTATCTACTAGTTATTAAATTCTCTAGTAATGATCCTACTTATGTAGTTAATGAAAAGCATCCTATAATCTATAGGTCCTTCCTTAGTTAAATAGAATTGTTGGCCACTAGTCTAGTATTGTGTAGCACGCCTATTTACTATAAGTACTGCCTTATATAGGTCTTTAAACTATTAGTTACTAAATGAGAACGCTGTGTTTCCTTATAGCCGTACTGTTAAGTACTAGTCCTATTCTTAATCGTCTTAGAAGTCCTCTGTTTTCTGTAGGATCTTCTCACAGCCTCCCTTACTAATGACTGACATAGAGTTTTGTATAGCCTAATTGTTCCGCTGTTATTCCTATTAATATCGATATTCATTGTTAAGTGCTTAGACCTTCTGTCGTAGCTCTCTAGAGATAGTTATTCCGTCGAGTGTTAATACTAATCCGCACTTTAGGCGTCTCGTCCTAATAGGTAGTACATCTACTACGATATGTTTTAGTAGTCTACTCTATGTAGTTTATAATAGTACATTGTCTAACCCTTTCCTAATCTCGTATAGGAACTTGTCTACTACATTAATGTTAAGGCGTACTACGCTATAGTCATCCTTCTAAAACATTTCTTCCTAATGCGTAATAAATTAAGTTAAGATTACGCGTCTTACTTAGTTAATTGTCAATTCTAGGCAATTTTTCTACTATAGGTTAGTTTTTTCATCACTACTTACTTCTCTCTCTTCCTTAGATCTGTTCGAGGAGGATAACGTATTATTGTTAGATTCTACTAGGAGAGTTTCTTAGGTTGACTATAACAAGTTCTAAAAGGCCACTACTTTGTCTGTTATTACATAGTCGAGGTCTATAACTCTAGTTCCTTCCTAAGTATTACTACTATTTACGTTCTCTAAGGTAATTCTTACCTCGCAAGTTACTACTAAGCTTTCCTTTTTTTATAGTGTTTCCTCTTACTCTGTCTTAGTAAAGGTGGCTTTCTTATCTAAGCCTTTCTATTAAACTAGTTTCTTGTTAGACTTACAGTCCTACTAATAGTGTCCTCTCTTTCTATAGTTATAGTATTTAATATAGCTTTTATGTTTCTTACTACTTAAAGATCCCTTCTTCCCTAAAGTCTTCTTAAAAGGCTTGCTATTTGTAACGTTAAGTTCTATTTTCTATAGTCTATAGTAATTATTGTTCTAATTACTCTTCTTCTTTTCTTTAGATCTACTTCCTTTGTTTATTATCTTATAACCTTATCTTTCTATCTATTAGATGTAGAAGTAGTCGTTAATCTTAGTTACTAATGTAATTATCTTATCTAGGGTAGATGGCTAATCCTCCTTTATAATTTCATCCTTAATGTTATCCTTTAGTCTCTTATAGAACTAATCTAATAGCGAGGCATTATTATATTTTAAGATTGCTGTTAAGGCTATAAAGTCTGCTTTATACTAGTTTACTAAACTAGTCTACTAAAGTTGTCTAAGCTTATACTAAGCGTCTAGAACTTTGTCACTATATCTAAACATCTCCCTAATTTCCTTAAGTAGAGTATTAGCTGTCGCAAATAATTTTTAGGTATAAGCCTTCTACTTAGTTTTATCTCCTATATGTATAATGTAGTCCTTAAAATAAGGCTTAAGCTAAGCTTAGGCTTGTCCTCTAGTATACTCTATAATCTAAAGTACCTTCTGCCTTTAATTACTAAACTTCTTTTTGTTAACTAAGAAGTTTATATAACAATTAGTCTCGAACTAATCTACGTCCTCTTTGTTACTATTAAACTCCTTTAGTAAGTTGACCTTAATACTAGCATTGTTGCCTTAGGTATTATCTCTATAAGTCAACATATCTTATATAGTTAGTTAGTTAATCTACTTAGTAATATATTGTATGTTAATGTAGTTAATGTCTTAAGTTAGTGAAGGCGTAGAGTTATCGTTGTCTAAACTAGTTATGTTTCTAGTTAATAAACTGTTATTACTATTAACTATTAAGTTATAGTAATGTCGTCTTCTATACACCTTTCCTACAATAGAAGGTGCTTAAACTATTATAGAGTGTATAGTGTACTTATACCTGTGAGGATTTATCTACTTAGCCCTGTGAACTATAACAGTAGTTATAGGTAGAAGGTATAGTTTACTAACGACGTTAGTATAGAACTAAGTTGTAACACTATATTTGTAACTACAAGTTATCTTGATTATGTTAAGCACGAAGCTCCTATGTAATGACTAAAGGATACGCCTTCCTATATACTATAGCTTTGTGCACTGTTAAAGTGCTTAATCACCCTAATCACTACCTAGTGATCAGTGATCACTGCGATCACCTGTGATTATCTAGATCACGTGATTGTTGCCTAAGGCTCATTACTAGGGATCCGCCCATAATGCCTCTTGTTACGGCCTTAGCTATAACATTTAGAGTTACGTTAGGCGTTAAATAGCGTTAGGCGTTAGATGACATTAAGTTAGGACCTATCTAGGTTTGTAGTCTAAACGCTAGCAATCTTAGGATAGCATTTTTTAGAATGTAAAAGCTATATTTAACAGTTGTAGATAAGAAGCAGGTTAAGCTAAAAGCTATACATAGTTTTAGCGTATTTCTCGGGCAATTTCAAGTGTAAGAGCTAGTGAGGTAGGGAAACTAGACTTTGTTAAGCTAGTAAGGTACTTAACAAGTGTATGTTCCTCGTTTTTAGTTAAATTCTAGTTAGTTTCATTTGCTTTAGAGCGTGATTTACATCTAGTAAGGTAGTAGTAGAGGGTAGAGTAAGAGATAGAAAACGCTATAGCAGCTACAGTTAAAGAATAATCGCCGCGTAAGTAGCTAGCTATAGCCTCTTAGATGTTAGCTTCTTTCTCCATGTTGTTTTATTAGAATATAAGAAGAATTAAGCAAGTTATATAAGATCAAAGTGGCTAGGGGGGTGGTTAGGTAGTTTGCTTAGCGTAATAGTTTGCTTAGAGTAACGCGACGTTATGTCTCGCTTCTCTATGAGCTAATGTAAGAGGAAAGCTAAATTTGACCTTACTATATTTCTTACACTATATTAAGCGCCTAAGTAGGTGCTGTAGGTAAAATAGACCTTGTTGGGCTATTAAGAGTCTAAACAACTATAGATTCTTCATTTTTAGTTAAATTCTACGCTGTTTTGTTTACTTTAGAGCGTAATGTACAACTAGTAAGGCAGTTGTAGAGAGTAGAGTATAGGAGAGAAAACGCTATTACAGTAGCTTAAGGTAGAGATTGATCGCTGTGTAAGTAGCTAGCTATAGCTTCTTAGATGTTGGCCTCTTTTTCTATGTTGTTTTTTTAAAATACAATAAGAATTGAGCAAGTTATATAATATTAAAGTGTCTAGGGGGGTTCGGTGGTCTGCTTGGCGTTACAGTCCGCTAGGCGTGACGTGACGTTACCTTCACTGAATACTTCTATGTAGATACATGCAAAATGGCCAAGAGAAGATCGAGCTCAATACCAGCGTTCCAGCTGCTGAACGAACAAATTAATATTGTCATGATGTCACGCGGCACATACAAGCTAGCCTGTTACTTCCGCATCATCACAATCTTCCGACAGCCTTTCGACAGCCTTTCGACAGCCTTTCGGTAGCCTTTCGACAGCCTTTCGACAGCCTTTCGGTAGCCTTTCGATAGCCTTTCGATAGCCTTTCGCACCATGTAGCTAGCACGGGCTGCTTGAGGAGGCAATCCGAAGTGGCCAGTGATGGAACGAATCGCTACAAAACGCTTATCAAGATGGTAGGGGTTACTCTTCAAATGCATAGAGATCTACACCCTAATGCATCATTAATCACTCAACCGGGTAAAAGTACAGGTGATAGCCGTCATGTTCAGAGCAATCAATACATCTAGACTTAGTTACCTATTGCAACTAGCGGACTAGCCCGTTTGTAGATGATTCAATTGAACCACCAGCCTGACCAGAAATAACGCAGGACCGCCACGGCAATGCTATCCTTTATCTATTTGGCGCAGCTCACGCTGCTCCAGATTTTGTTGAAATGAATCTTATCCTAAATCTCTGTTGCAACTGTTGTGTGATTTCACAAGAATAATATCCGCCATAGAACCTCATCATAAAACATGGCGACTACCTCAAGCAATATAGATTCTACCGAACTAAGTGAACATCGAAAGAAAGCCTCGGTACCAGACTACTTAGAACTTCGCAACAGAATGGCTCAGACCTTGGAAAGATACCCAGTCAGCGTACATCCTCGGAGACAATATATTCCAGACAATGAGCTTAGGGCGCTGCTCACAGAAGATGCGATTCTGAGTACGTTTGGGAAAAAGATAGCCGAATCCCTTACCGTGTTTATCATTAAGAGGGCAAGAAAAGTTTTCGCAACTACGCTATTCGCTCTCCAACAATGCGATAGCAGAGAGAAAGCTATGATGACCTTTTGCAAATCTGATTTTACAGACGAGAAACTATCGCAGTTTTCGTCCGAACATTTGTCAACAGCATTGGATCTATGTCAGAAATCGCCTTGTAAACGCAATGGTGGAACTTGTCTCCATCTTTTTCCATATGGCGATCCTTGGTATTCATGGGAACTCAACCATTTTAGGCGATGTCGCTGGCATTTTCTTCTGCTTGAATTTCATCCTGACAAGTTTCAGTACGAGATCGATATTAGACAGCCACTGCCATTTATCAATTCATCTTGTCAAGAGGCTCTAGACGCCGGCAATTTCAGCGAAGTAAGGCGTGTAGAGATGCTGGTTAGCAATCCGAGTAAGACACACGATGTTGCAAAGACAAAGTTTGTTGCTCTCAAAACGTTGAAGGAAATAAACCAATCGATATACAACATCGATCGAGAATGGCGTCGCGAGGCGAATGCTCATAGAGAGCTCAACGGCAAACATGACCACATCATTAAGGCTATCGCAGCCTATCGACAAATTTCTGGCAATGGGAGTCCTGACAAATATCACCTTGTACTTGAATGGGCTGACGGAGGGAATCTTTTCAATTTCTGGCAAAACAACAGACAGCCACAAGTGGATGGAGATATAAAGCGTAGTCGCGACCGTCTCATGCTAATACTTCGACAGCTTTGCGGCCTAGCTGATGCTCTTAGAGAGATGCATAAGAGACCTGCTGTATCTTCACGACGTCGCAAGAGCAATTCAGTGGAGCTTTCGATACAGCCTAACAAACAACGCCGGCTCGATGCTTCAGATTTTGCCGAGAGCCGCTCAAACTCTGTGGACGAACTATCCAAACCTGTGTTCAACTTGGAGGAACCAGCTAGCTCACAAAGTGGTGAAAAAGCCATACCCATGTTGACATTATCTACCCCGGACAAAGTCGAGGCATATGCGGCTGACGTGTATCACGACTCTTTGCATTCAAGCTCGAGCAACTGGCGTCACGGTGATCTCAAGCCGGAGAATATCCTCCGCTTCACGGAAGGAAATGAAAGTGCTTGGATAGGCACCTTGAAGCTTGCTGATCTAGGCAGAGCACAGCAACACGCAGTCAAAACGGAGCTGAGAAAGACTAGAGAGAAGGAGTACTGGAGGACGCAATGGTACGAACCGCCCGATCTTTCTAGGGATATGCACAATCAAGCTGGAGGGAAAATATCACGCCTATTCGACGTCTGGTCTATGGGGTGCATTATTTTCGAGACTGTACTATGGTTGATATATGGTTTTGACTCAATCAGTGAGCTCAGGCGCGCAAACGGCATGACCTCAGATGGGAGGTCTGATTCTCCGTACTGGACGAAGATCGGCCACAGAAGGTACGAAGTGAGTGAGGCAGCGTCCTGCTGGATGAATGAAATCCTGGATCATGATCCAGAACGTGATAGTGCCATTGGAGACCTGATCAAACTGATCAAACACAGAATGCTCAAAATTGAATTACCCCCAGACTCAGAAATATTCACAGAGGGGTTTCGGACAAATGCAGACGATGTCAAGATGCAACTCGAGAAGATCATTGAAAAGGCCGAAGGGAACCATTGTTATCTTTTCACAGGCCAAGACCGCACGAATTGTGGGGCTCCCAAAATTCGCGAGTCTGGCATGAAGCCAGTATCGAGGCAAGGCCCTATATCTTCTCTAGCTTCCAAGGAAGCGGGGAGTCCGGCTCTCTTAACGGTCCCAGGTGCGGCAACCACTATATCGAAGCGGTGGGACTATACCAACATGATAGAGAACCTCTGGAAAACTTCTACGCAGGATGAATTCGTGATTTCCATATTAGCTGACCGTAAAGTGCCATCCGGCGACGCTGATCTGTGTGAGACATGCCAGAAGGTCGATATTTTGTCTCAGCAAATTTCTTTTCCTACGAAAAAGCTCAAGCTAAATGCAGAAGATCAAGTGTGTGACCTCTGCACCCTTGTTTACAGCTCGATCGGGGACGAGAGGATTGCAGACGAGTATACTGAGAAGAGCGACAAAGTCACGTTGACTAGAGCAGGGGGCAGTCTTGACCTTCATAAGACGGAGAGGAAGGTCCTGAGACTTTGTCGCACAGATAATAGTACGTATTTTGCCATCAAATTCATCAAGCTGGTCTAACTGAGCAAATAGAAGCAAGCTCAAGTCTTGGAGATATTCCACTAGGAGCGCCAACTCTTTCCGGGACCGGGTTCAGAAATCCACTTGCCGAGCATCTCCACGATTTTATGAAGCTTCCGAAGCAATGGTTGAAGGAGTGTGATACCAAGCACCGAGAGACCTGTGCTCAGAGAGATGAGAATACCGTGTTGCCTAAGAGGCTGATAGATGTCACGGACCCACTAAGGTTGAAGATCATTGAACCGGAAGAACTGAAGATGGTTCCGGCAAAGATCAAATTCATCGCTCTCTCATATATCTGGGGCAAGATGTGCGATGAGACTGTCACAACAAAACAGAATCTACCGCGGCGCAGAACCAAGATCCATCCAGGCCATTTACCACCTGGCTTTAAGAATGCTATTGCTATCACACGTGCTCTTGGTCATGAGTACTTGTGGATAGATTCTCTGTGTATAAACCAGGGTCAAGGGGGAGATTTTGCCGAGCAAGCCGACAGCATGCAATCCATTTTTAGTAGCGCCTATTGCGTTATCGCGGCCTGTAGCGCAACGAGCGCGACCAGCGAGTTCCTGCCAGTCAGAGAATCTAGCTGTATCAAGATGGGAGAGGTCTTTGTCTCCCCCGTTACCAACGATTTCGACCGAGACGTCCTTCGAAGCCCCCTTACCAAACGTGGTTGGGTTTTACAAGAACACGCGCTCGCACGGCGCACGATTTTCTTCGCCCACAACCAGCTGTATCTGGAGTGTGGGGATGGGGTGCGATGCGAGACGCTGGCAAGGCTAGAAAAGTAAGTATGCGACTTGATATGTAGACCTGCTCGTATCTAATTGATTTCTAGTGACGAGGCGGCCTTCTTAGGGGATTCAAACTTCCCAAGTTACACGATCCGAGCAGGTAGCACTAGAGGGGAACAGATTCACCTCTTCGTCAAGCTCTTTAAGCAATACTCTAGGCTGGAGTTTTCACATCCCGAGGATCGGCCCGTGGCTATAGACGGGCTAATGCATCGTCTCACGAGCGCTTTCAAGACACAGAGCCTCGCTGGACTATTTCACTCTTTCTGGGGACGCTGCCTACTGTGGCAGCGTGCCGAAGGGGCAAACCCATTGAAGAATATCCCTGCTGGACCTCACACGATCAGGACCCCCCCAAGTTGGTCTTGGATGGCTTTCGAGGGGCCCATTTCTTTCATCGAGCCCCCGGGGGGAGGGATTCAATGGAACCAGGCGGGCGTGCACCTACCCTTTCCCCGTCCCACTCAATCCTCGTGGCTTAAAACCAGTCATTTACAGGACAACATTGCCATCAGGGCTGATGCGTACGAGTTCTTTATCGAGAAGACATTAGTGAATGAGGCCGTTTATCTGTCTTACGACAGCGGCAAACCGTTATCAAGCAATGAGGTCAAGTGCGTGATCATTGGCATTGAAACTGACAGACCTGGGGATCTTCGTGAGAGGAAGCACTACACAATGCTTGTCTCACAGGTTACACAAGCCAGTGGGACTGATCGTTATGAGCGAGTGGGTGTCGGATGTATGCTAGGGAAATTTATCAGGCCTCAAAAGCCTGTGTCTGTTCTGATTAACTAGAGGTGAGCTTTAGAAGACCTATTGTGTGATCTCCCTGGCTTTCATGACGTATCATAACGTCGCGTTACCCTAAAAAGACTGTTACGCTAAGCAGACTACCTAACTATACCCCTAGCCACTTTGATCTTATATAACTTGCTAAATCCTGTAATATTCTGATAGAATAGTATAGAAGAAGAAGCTAACATTTAAGAGGCTATAGCTGACTACTTAGACAGCAATTATTCTTTAATCTAGGTAGCTACTATAGCATTTTCTATCTCTTACTCTACTCTCTACTATTACCTGCTCCTCCTAACTATAGTATTCTGAAAAATTGCGGCAATTTCTTTGTTCCCTATATGTAATTCTGATTCTACTATTATGTTTATATTATCCTACACTGTAATTTCTTTGTAGTAATTTCTTTGTTTCTTATTAGCTAAACAAACTACATCTACTACCTTATATAGTCGACCCTATGTTATTATTAGACTATAACACTATTATTACAGTAGAACCTGCAACTATAGGAATTCTAGCACATGATAGGATCACGTGACTATAGAGCACTCTATAGGATGTAGGAGCAGCGCTCTATGATCTGTTAATCTATTAATCTGTTTATAGAGTACATGGAGTAACAGAGCAGCACATCAACTATACATAAAGCAATAGTATATAGGAATAGACCTTTCCTTAGTAGATAGGAGCTTTATACTTAACTTATGTTATAGATATAATAGTATTATAGGTTCTACTCTATAGTATCCCTAGTACTCTATTATACCTTTCTATTATTAACTACTCTACTCCTTTTACTCATAGATATAACCTATCTTAGGCAGATCTCTAGACCCTCTTTATAAGGCATATAAGCGGAGATGTAGTCACGTGACTGCCCTACCAAGGCTGCCCTATATATAGTCGCCTCTACTACGTAAGTATAACATAGGAGGTTAGGCATTATAGACTATACTAACTAAGACTCTACCTTAGCCTTGTCACGCTGTTGTATTACCTAATCGAGTTACTACTTCCTAGTAGTAATAGACTAACCCTTATAGTATAATACCTTTAAACTCTAATAATAGCCTAGTAATAGTATAAGAAGGAGAAGAGACAGGAGAGAGCTAACAGACTAGTACTCTATAGGCGTAGGACACTAGCCTTAGCAACACTAAACTTGCTATTAAAGTCCACCTATAATAGGCGTATAAGGAGAGTAAGTGCCTCTTATAAGAGTAAGAACTTAGATAGATATAAGAGAAGATAGAGATCCTTAAGAACTAGCGCGTAATCTCTAATACTACTCTAGAGAGTAATGTAGTAGACTCTATATTTATTGTAGAACTAGACTAAAGCGTTAGTATAGTAGGGTTATAAAAGAATCGTAAGAGGAGTACAGGAAGCTTTATAGAGAAGTAGCCTATAAAGTATAGCCTCTACTCTAAGGACCCTTTACTATATACTAGGGCTAATCTTAAGAAGTACTATAACTTTATATAAGACTACAAAGTAGCATTCTGTCTTACACTAGAGAACTTCCCTCTAGAATCCTACAAGGTTATATAGGCAATGTAGTTCTTATAAGGCGACTTAAGGGAAGTATAGTAGGTATAGTAGGATTATATAAGTAACGTAGGCAAAGTAACTTAGGAGAACTATAAAACCTTCCTCCTAAACTAGCTGTTAGACCCTATTAACTACACCCTTGTTACAGGAGGGTCTAGAGATCCGCCCGAGATAGGTTATACCTGCGAGTAAAAGGAGTAGGGTGGTTAATGATAGAAAGGTGTGACAGAGTACTAGGAATACTATAAGGTAGAACCTATAATACCGTTGTATCTATAACATGAGTTGAGCACGAAGCTCCTATCTACTAAGGAAAGATCCATTCCTATATACTATCGCTTTGTGCACAGTTGATGTGCTGCTCTGCTGCTCTGTGTACTCTGCGGACAGATCAACAGATCAACAGATCACAGAGCGCGGCTCCTGCATCCTGCAGAGTGCTCTGTGGCCACGTGACCTAGTCACGTGCGGGAATTCCTCTGGTTGCGGGTTCCGCCGTAACAACCCTCTATATAGTAACGCAACTTGCGTAAGTAGCGTAAAAGCTAGAGTAGAACGTAAAGGCATTTATAATATATCTTAATACTCTAGAGGAATAGTTACCTCTTTATTTAGAGACTTATAGAGTCTAACACCTATACTTTAAACTCTACCCTAAACTATAGATTACTATTACTAACTATAATTAGATACTAAATATAAGAGAAGGGCTTATTAGCCTTATATCTACTTTAGAGAATAAGTTATACTATACTAGCTTATAACATGTAACTAAGTTACGCTATAAAGAAAAGCAATCTAAGCCTAGTACTAGGGGCTATAGACAAGGCAGCGTATTACGCCTATAGGCGTAGCGTAATATAGGCGTAGAAGCGTCGTAATTAAGTACTATAGAATACTATAACTATTACAAAATAGGCTATATATTACTCTTTTGTCTAAATGTACTTAAGTAAGCTACTATAGTTAATTAGGTAGGCCTAGGAAAAGGCAATACTCTACTAAGAAATCGAGGCTAGTAGGGTGTAGGAAAGTCGAAGTAGTCCTAAATATAGAGTATATATACTATATAGATGTACCTTTAAATAGTAATATTAAGGCTACTATAATCCTAGATCCTAGGGCCTACATTAATCTAATTAGTATAGTGTTTATAGAGTACCTTAAGCTCTATACTATAGATAGTAAACTACTAACTTTAGTATAAGTAGAAGCTAAATAGGCGAAAACATATACTATATATAAGCTACTTATACAACTTACTAATAACATAGAGGAGACGCGTATAACTAAGTATATTACCTATATAGTAGATAAGGAAGGTCCTAAAATCCTACTTAGAAACCCCTTCCTTAAATAAGAAGGTATAATTATAGACCTAGGTATATAGGAATAGCGCTATAGAGTTATAAGCGCCTTATAAGTTAAGCTTATTAAGCTAGAAGATATAGAGAGCTTAAAGGAAACTACTTTTCTAGAGATGCTATAGTATAAACGTAGAAGCATTACACTAGCTACGTAGATAATAAGTATAATAGACGCTCCTACTACGAGGGTCCTACACAAATTATAAGACTATAAGATTATATTCTTAGAAGCTTCTATAGCTATCCTACTCTAAAACTATGCTATAAATTATAGTATTAAGCTCTAAGAGGGTAAGGAACCTCCTTACGGACTATTATACAACCTCTTAAAGTAAGAACTAGAGGTACTATAGTAATACCTAATAGATGCTCTAGTAAAAGGATAGATTAGACATAGCACTAGCCCTATAGGTACACTAATCCTATTTATACTAAAGAAGAATAGTAAACTCTACCTCTACGTTAATTATAGAGGTCTTAATATAGTCACTATTAAGGATAGGACTCTACTACCCTTAATTAATAAGACACTAGATTGTATAATAGGCGTATACTACTACACGACCCTAGATCTTAGAGACGCCTACTATAGGATCTATATTACTAATAGAGATAAATAGAAAATAGTCTTCTATACTTAATATAGCTACTTTAAATACCTAGTTATGCTATTTAGCCTAACTAATACACCTACTACCTTTTAAGTATATATTAATTACATACTAGCTAGTCTACTAGACACTATCTATATAGTATATTTAGACAATATTCTTATCTTTACTAGAGATAAAGAAGTTAAGACCTACTAAGGCACTATATATAATATACTTACGTACCTCTAGAAGGCTTAACTATATATAAATTTAAAGAAGTGTAAATTTGTAGTATAGTAGGTTAAATTCTTAGGCTTTATAGTAAATACCTAAGGCGTACTAGTAGACCCTAGTAGGGTAGAGACTATTAACACTTAGCTAACGCCTATAAGTAAGAGAGAGCTATAGGTCTTCTTAGGATTCGCAAATTTCTACTATAGGTTTATTATAAGCTACTTGTAAATAGTAGCGCTAATAATAGGGCTACTTAAAAGGACTAATTTGTTTATATAGAGTATAGAAGCTAATACTACATTTTAGTAGCTAAAAGCCTACTTTATATAAGTGCCCCTCCTACTATACTTTAACTCTATTAGAAGCATTAGAGTAGAGATAGATACCTCCTAGTTTACTCTTTTAAGGATTTT
>MU003914.1:0-17104 GCA_010093785.1 Polychaeton citri CBS 116435
CCTCCCCTCTCCCTCCACCTCTTCCTCACCCTCCCCCTCCCCCTTCTTCCCAGACTGACTCCTCCACCCTTCCCGCTCCGCTAGCCAAGTCCCCGGCGTTTTGGATTTGGCTACATACCCTCTGTCGACGTAACGTCTTGCAGCTTTAAAGCTGCTCTTAATTTCGCCCGTTCTCGACCCACTTCGCGGCTGCCAAAACGGTTCAGGCTCGTGGCACCTGACCTCCAACCTCACCTACCTCTCACAACCCAAACCTACCGATACCTCTCCAACACATCCCCGTGCAGTCCCTCATACCCACCCAGCCAAAGGCAATTGCGCTCTAAATCCCGCGCTCTTCGGATTGCCCTCGCTCCATCGCAGAGACTACATTACCCGCCAGCCTTTTGCTACCTCACGCTGCCCAACACGGACTTCCTAACCCTACCTCCGAGATCTGCACACCAGTTCCTCAACCTCAGCCCTCCATACTCCCGGTAACAAGCCTTGAAGCGCTGCACCGGCGGATTTTCCACACCCACAGGCACCCCGTCACCGAGCTTGCTCCATCATGTCGCAGAACCGGCCTTCGGCTTTCTCTAGCCTCAGGATGGGTGGTATGCCACCTGCAAAACCAACTGCTCGCTTGCTGCCCATACGTGAAGCTAACTGATCAAGGCACAGAAGTGATCCGCGAGAAGGTCCAGGACGGCCTGACCGGGGAGACGAAAGAGATGCAATACACCCAGTGCAAGATCGTGGGCAATGGCTCCTTCGGCGTCGTCTTCCAGACCAAGCTCTCCCCGTCCGGCGAGGACGCCGCCATCAAGCGCGTCTTGCAGGACAAGCGCTTCAAGGTCAGCCGTTGCCTCCCTGGCCCAGTCCAGTCGTCCTCATCTTCCCCAAGGCGTTAGTTGCTGACGCGTGTCCAGAACCGAGAGCTGCAGATCATGCGCATCGTTCGCCATCCAAACATCGTAGAATTGAAGGCATTCTACTACTCCAACGGAGACAGGGTTCGAGACCTCGACAACATGATGGGTGTACAGACGGCGCTGATCGCAGCGCAGAAGGATGAGGTATACCTGAACCTAGTCCTCGAATTCGTCCCAGAAACCGTATACCGCGCCTCGAGGCACTTCAATAAGCTGAAGACCACGATGCCGATACTCGAAGTCAAGCTGTACATCTACCAGCTCTTCCGATCCCTCGCCTACATCCACTCCCAGGGCATCTGCCACCGAGACATCAAGCCCCAGAACCTACTGCTCGACCCCACCACCGGCATCCTCAAGCTGTGCGATTTCGGCAGCGCCAAGATCCTCATCGAGAACGAGCCCAACGTCTCCTACATCTGCTCCCGCTACTACCGCGCGCCTGAGCTCATCTTCGGTGCCACAAACTACACGACAAAGATCGGTATGGAGAGATGATGCCCACACGAGCTTGCCCATGCCTCCAGCATGTCCGATACTGACTACTCGCCAGATGTGTGGTCCACAGGCTGCGTCATGGCAGAGCTCATGCTTGGCCAGCCGCTCTTCCCGGGCGAGTCCGGCATCGACCAGCTCGTCGAGATCATAAAGGTGCTGGGAACCCCTACAAGGGATCAGATCAGGACCATGAATCCGAACTACATGGAGCACAAGTTCCCGCAGATCAAGCCGCATCCATTCAACAAAGTATCATTACCCCATCTCGTCACACTACAAAACAACCTCCTAACAAGATCCCAGGTGTTCAGGAAAGCTGACAACAATGCGATCGACCTGATTGGTAAGCTCTTGGAATACACGCCAACCAACCGCCTCTCTGCCATCGAGGCCATGGCACATCCCTTCTTCGATGAGCTCAGGGACCCGAACACCAGGCTGCCAGACTCCAGGCATCCAGGCGGCCCATCGAGGGACCTCCCAAACCTGTTCGACTTCTCACACCACGGTCAGTCTCCAGCCTTTGTCCAGACTTACACGCTGTACGTGGGGTGCCATTTTACTGATGACGATTTTGACAGAGCTCTCCATTGCCCCTCCATTGAACCACCGCTTCGTACCCGATCACATCAAGCCACAGCTGGCAGCCAAGGGTCTAGACATCGACAACATCCAGCCCCTCACCAAGGACCAGATGATGGCTCGACTCGATTGAGGTTGTTTGCATCGATGAAATGCTTTTTGACGACAAGGATAATGTTTTTCTGCGTCTCACGGTGGATGGATCATGAGCCCAACGCAGCGATGCATGCAAGTATTTCACCAATGTGGCGTTCGCGGCGCTGGCGTCCTGGGCGAACTAGCGGGTTGATCGAAAGTGCGACAAGTCCCTTTTATTTTCCTTTGCTTTTGGCGATCCGCTGCTTTGCTCGGCGAGCTCTTGACTGAACGGTAAAACAGGCTGGTTCAAGAGACAACTCTGCGACTTGAAGCTCCCACGACGGGAGCCGTTTGTGCGAACTTACCTTTGCGAGATATGTTGCAGTCTAGGTCGGATTGCTGATCGTGCAGATGTGGCTCTGCTTGCTATTCGGACAGAGATATGGTGGAAGCGATCATGTGCTTGAGGCGCTTGATCGTGCGAAGGCAACAAAAAATGGTCAGTGACTCTTCAGGTCTGAGGAAACCCACTGGTTGGATCCAGAAGAGGGTATAATGAGAGACGATGGTTTTTTTTTTTTCCAACCTTGAGGAATCATTGGGCGATATGGCTCTTCTCTGCATGCATGCATGCAGGGCAGGCCACTCCCATCTCTCCGCCGCCGTTGCGTTCTTTCCAAAGGGTGACGAATGGGAGGCTCGTGCGTCTTTCCCCCCTCTGAACTCCAAGCAGAGCAATCGAAAACAAGCATGCATAATTCCCAGTTGCAACGCGGCCTGATCAGTTTCATTTCACATCTTGCTTGCATTCCATAGTGCCGGTAGAAAAGCTTTCCAAGGTCATGCTGTGATTGTACAAGCTTCCACTACCCAGCTGAAGCACCCATGGAGACGTGATGGTCAGACATGCACCTTGCTTTGCCGAGTTGTGAGAACGTCCGAACAATCCATACAGGACACGTGAATCTGAGGCTAGGCGACGTTCCACGTATTACGTACCGTCGTCACCTCACCATCCTTAGCTGAGTAGCAGCTATAACCACTTCTGAGTGACACTATTGCTTGCATATGCTGGCACGTGCGTCGATGTTCGCCAAGCATTGAAAGCAGCAATCCTTCGCGCGAACCCGAGCTGGAGAGAAGTTCACGCGTATGTAGGCATGTTTGCATCTGGCGTCACAGCATCCAATTTCATCCCCACGGAAGACAAAATCTCAACATTACAAGAGAAGCCTCTCCCTCGTTGCTACAATGGCTGACACGGATACGAGGCGCGACTACAGAGGCGGACCAGGCAGGGGTTTCAAGAGGAAGAGATTCGGAGGTAACATTTGCACCCATACCACTGTTCCCGCGCAACGCAACAAGCAAGGGTTTTTATGGCTGACACTCAAAATGATGGACAGAGGACGATGACCTCGTCCAAGGACATCGCCAACAGCGTCAACGCCAGGATGTCCCGCCAGGCACGCGGCTCCGTAGGGGTTTGCTTGAGATCGCTGAGGATGTAAGGCACATAACCTAGTTCTAACGCCCTCCCCCCCATTAGCTGAAGCATCCCCACTGACTGAGAGGAGCAATAGCCGCTACGGTTGGCGAAAGATGTCGCTGTAAACCTAGCGAAGCTCGCGGTTGAGCATTGGGACGATGAGTACGTTAGGGACACCCTTGCCAACACCGTACTCAAGCTTGTTGTGGAGCAACCGTTCAAGATACCATTCGTTGCTGGCGTAGTGCTCTACGCCAATGACGAGAGGCCTGAGGTTGTGCGTGAGCTGCTTGGTCGACTTGGGGTTCAGCTACAGGAAGCCCTTGATGCGGGAAACTGGAGGGACTGCAAGTTACTGCTTCGTTTCACAGCTTGCCTGAGTCCGCTCTACCAGGAAGACGGAATATATGCGATTCTCGACGAGCTCTTCAACAGGGCCGTTGATCTGCAAACCGCGTCGTCAGAGGATGTCGCTGGCATCGAGCTGGTCAAGATCATCCTCCTCACCATTCCGTACTGGATCGCTTCTGGTGATCCATCCCTCCAGCAGAAGGCTGCAGAGATCCTTGAAAAGACGGACATCGTTGCATCGGCGCCCCATCCATTCGAACCCTCGATCGATCCTTATCCAACCTCAAGCCAGGAAGAGAAGCCGATGGCTTGCCCCAGCGTCATCGCGATGCTTCAAAAACAGCTGCAGGAAGAGATGAGCAACGGGTGGAGCTTGGCCTTGATCCCGAGGGTCTACGAGGCGACCGCGGCCAATGATACCCACAACGATGTCGCCAACGGGGATAGCGAGATGAAGACGTCGGAGAGGCATCCCTTCCCTTCGGTCTCGATTCCCTCGCCGGTGCAACCAGGCTCCAAGACGCTGTTTCCAGAGCGCTACTTCTCTCTCTTTGCTGACCAGGAAGTCGAGTCGGTCCCATCTACCTCAAACATTGCATCTACCCTGCTTCGCGATGCCATAGCAGACACGATCAACATCTTGGACTTCAACCGTAACGTTGTGGCTAAGCTGCTGAATGACATTGATTGCTTCTGGACCCCTGGCACTTTCATCAAGCGGGCCACCCAGTTCGACAAACTTCGCGACGTGCCAGAGGGTAAAGCAAAGTGGAAGCCAGAAGATGTCTCGATCGATGCCATCTTCTCACAGATCTTCCAACTACCTGCCCCTGAACACCGACTGGTATACTACCACTCTCTCATCACCGAATCATGCAAGATCTCGCCACAAGCCGTCGCGCCTAGTCTCGGCCGAGCGATACGCTTCCTGTACAGGCACGTGGATTCGATGGACATGGAGCTCTACTATAGATACATGGATTGGTTCTCTCACCATCTGAGCAACTTTGAGTTCAGGTGGAAATGGACCGAGTGGTGAGTTCTGCAGACAAGATAATTTATATGAAGATAGCGAAATCACTGACATCAAACGACAGGACTGCCGAGGTTGACCTACCAGACATAGATCCCCGGAAGGCCTTCATCAACGGTATACTTGACAAAGAGATCCGCCTATCATTCGCCAAGCGCATCCGCGAGACTCTACCAGAACCTTTCCGCCCATTGATCCCTTCTTCTAAGGAGAAGGACATTCCAGACTTCAAGTACGCTGATGATCAGACGCCATACGCTAGCGAAGGTCGCGAGGTGCTGGCTTTGCTGAAGAGGAAAGCGCCTGAAGAAGAGATTGACCGTGTGCTCGAGCCTGTCCACGAGCAGGCCATCAATCTTGGGGCCACCGAACCTCTTGTACCCAGTACGGACATCTACATGACCGCTATCTGCAGCATTGGTTCCAAGTCGCTCAGTCACGTACTGTCAACCATCGACCGTTGCAAACAGCGACTCCTCACCATCGGCTCGAAGTCTGAGGATGCCAGGCGCCAGATCATCACCTCCGTTGTTGACTTCTGGGCTGAACACCCAGGAACTGCCGTCAACATTGTCGACAAGCTACTGAATTACTCCATCGTGACGCCCATGTCGGTCATCCACTGGGCCTTGACTGACCACCTGAATCGGGGCCGTATCCTCGCTTCTGCGCAAGCATACGAGTTGGTCTCGACCACGATGTTCAAGGTGGTCAACCGCATCAGGGGCGTGGTCAGAGAACGCAACAACCCTAATCTGTTGTTCGCCCAGCGCCAGCAGCTCGATCAACTGCTGCCTGGCGAGAGACAGAACATGCGAGACATGTTCGCTGCCATCACCGACGCCGTGTCCAGCGTCGCCAACGGCACTCAAGACTCGATGATCGAGCGCTTCGACGACGATGAAGGCACGGGCGAGCGCGAGCTCATCATGTTCTGGGGCCAGAGGTGGGAGCAGGTGTGGAAGAGAAAGGCGGCAGTGGAGGAGGCGATTGTGGGGGAAAGCGTCATCGGCCCTTTGGGTGAAGATTCGGCGCCGGCGGCAGCAGCGGCCGCAGCAGAGGAACCAGATATGGACGTGGTCGAGTAGGTACGATAACGCGTGCCAGGAGGTGACTCGCAAGGTAGACGTCCGAGCTCCTTGCCACCCACCTCCTGCTGTCTTCTGATGGTGTGAAGGTGACTTGGCTCTGGGACCAACATCCGACACGCACCCTTGTACCATACCATAACTACGTGCCTCCCACTTCCTTGATTTCGAGTCTGATCAATTGTACTTCTTAGCTTGGATCATGGACGAAAAGGATATTGGCTTGTAACATGCTTCTTATGACTGTCCCTGTCTCATCATGCTTCCGGAATGGGAGATCTCACAGACCCCGACAGGACAGGCCTCTTGCCAATAATGTTGAGCTCGGTGTGGAAGCCGAGAGAGCATCAGCCCCGTGTCCCACCATAGGCGCGTACTATTGTACTTCCTGAATGTCGCAAAGATAGGCACGCATTTCGACGCCGTGGCAACAAGGAACACACAAAATGGTCAGATTTGTGGAAATGTGCGATCGCCTCAGCCTTTCGACATTTGGCGCACACATGGTGCTTTGTACCGCTGTCTTCCCACTGTTTTTGGGTCTGGTCATACGGTATGACAAACTCCAAGAGGAAGATGCGACATGCCCCGGAACATCACAGGCGACCCATTTGCCTAGACACGATCACAACTTTGGCATGTTTTAGGTAGAGCTGAAGCACAGAGATATGGAACCAGCTGGGGCCCTCGTGACGACTCGACATCGAGCAGCGCTGCACACTCCCAGTGACTACATGATGATAGCCTATCCATCCAAAGCTCAAGTCCCCCTCCACTGCTATCTGAAGTCTTGTATCTTGCCTCGAAGACCATCCGGGAACGTCGTATCGATCCATCAGGTCCAAGCCGCCTGAGAACCATCGTGCAGGCTCCCTTCTTTCGCCAGTTCATGGACCCAAGTAGCAGCATCAGAGGAGAAAATCAGATCACACTCCCATAGAGTGCCTCTACCTAGCCTTGGGCTTTTTCTCGTGCAGCCACGTCGGCTGCGCCTCGTCTACGTGAGTCCGTTGCACATGACTCGATGAAGCTGTCGAGATTATGATCGCAGAACCGGTCTCTACCCAACATCAGACTCCGGTCGTGATGTACAGGGCGGTTTCAGTTTGTGTGAACAAGTATGCCATCCTGGCAATCGTTAAGGCCGGGATCAGATCCCTCTCCTTGCCACTCGTCCACCAAATCTACCCTCACAGGACGTCCGCATGCTGCTGTCCATTGCTGCTGTTAACCTTGGTATCTTCTGTGACAATGGATGTGCGGCAGGTGGTCGTCACGCTTCTCCACTTACGAACTCAGGACTTTCTTAAAGGCACAGATGCCCCTATTCCATGTTACCGCATGCGCAAAACTTCACTCCGATCTACGTGGTTTCCTTCATCAAAAGGCAACAGTCGGGTTCGGTTGCTGTTGTAGAACCACAACACCCAAAGAAGAACAGCATATCCAGAGTGAAATGAGCCTTGCTCTCGCTAGGTACCGCGAGATCATGGCGGATGTTGCATTTTGTTCTTCCGAGGGAAACAGTCTTCGATAGAGTGTTCACCTCGGATGGTCATGTTCTCTAACTCTTGCAAAAGTGTGTTGTCTGTTGCTTCTAGGCGCTGAGGCAAGATACATGTTTAAGACATCGGCGCGTATATCACGGGGTCTGACGCGAACCTTTGTATATTGCCTATCTAATCTTGGTGGTAACTTCGTAAGTGCTGGATATGTGCTCTGATAGCTACATACACATGCTTGTGTGGTCAACAAACACATGGCTGACGCAATACTACGTGGTTGGTTTTAGCATCGTAGTGCTCCATCGTAGTGCTCAACACCCGAGTGCCCAACGACCGAGTGCCACCATGGCATGAGTCGGCGGTTACTGTAATGTGGATGATGAAACGCAATGAAGGTCAGTGCTAGCATGCGATACAATCTCCAATATGCGAGGAAGTGCCTGCAATTAGCCAAACGCAGAGCGGTACCATACTCGAACACGCGGTTGGAAAATTGCCCTTGATTTGGGTGGAGACATATGACGTTCGGTGACGACTATACCAGTGCATGCGGTGGTTTCCAACGGGACGCATCATCTTGAGAGTGCTTGACTTTACAGTTTAGACGGAAAGAAAAAGGAAAGGAAAGAAGGTCTGATCCGAGCATCGCTCCGATAATGGATCAGTAAACGTGATGATATCTAAATAAGATGCGAGACCCTCCAGATGGCGGTCAATCCCTTTTGGAAAACTCCGAGATGACCCAAAGGTTCATTTCATGATAGTCTGGCATGTCAAGGTGGAGCGAGATAAAGGAAGTGCAGTTTGCGGTCTTGCATGGGAACCCGAGCGTGCAATGGAGCTCTTGTAGAATACTACAATCCAGCCTATGTTGAGCTGAGGTTGGCTGAGAATACGTGTAACGCGCGATAGACATGGAGGGAAAGAGCGGTATCCGTTGTGCTCCTTGGCTTTAACTGACTTGCTTGGGCTCGTTGCAGGATGCTGATGGTTGTTCACTTCGACAGATCCTCTGCAAGGAACAGCTGAGGCGTCACCAAATGCTCTGGAGGAGCGGAGATTGTCGAAGACACAGATGGAATGCGACAATTGAGCGCCGTCGGCCAGTGGCCATCGCCCAACCTGGGGTCATTATTCGTGCACGGCATACTGTCGGTGAATTCGGGCGGTCAGGGTCTGCCCTGGAATGGCAGGCTCATTTATTGCATTGACAAAACCAGCGTTCGCTGATCTGCCGAGCGTCCACTTCCGGGATGGGCATATGAAACCAGCATCCAAGGGATCGGACTTCAATTAATGGTGCGTCAGGAGGGTGGCGAGATGCCTGTCGAAATTGGAAGGATCCAGTCGGACCCTTCGATCAAGAGCGTCAGGCAGATTGTTGCACAGGCTGGCAGGCTTCTCCCTAAATCATGGGGATGCGGACTGGCGCGCGTGACCACATCAGGATCATGGAAGAGGCTTGCGACGAGTTCTGAAACCCATACTCTCCAGGAAATTGGTGTGAGAGCCGTTGTGGCGTGGCTTTTCACGTGCAACAGGCCATGACTTCCTGCCAGGCGCATGGCAGTCTGCTACAATCGGAGCTGACGTTGATATCGAATATCGACACTCTGAGGCCAGGCGTGCAATGCAGCTAAGCCCGTGCGTGCGTTGCCAGTTGCTAAATGGGTGTGTGTGCTGTAGTTCCTGCGCAAGCTGCGAATGCCAGCGTTGGCGGCCGTTTCCGATTGGCCAGCAGTCCCATCCCTAGAGCAGATATGGAGTCACTACTGAGTCACACATCTTGGAGCACTACACCCTGGCTCACCTCTGCAGCAGCAGCAGCAGCAGCAGCAGCAGCATCCAGTACTGCCGTGGGAAGTACAGGGCGTATGCCACCAGTAGTGGTGTTGTTTGATCCCGCCTGCAGCTGGAAGTAGCAAGGATCTGTTTGGAGCTGTCCCTGGCCCTGGCTAGAGATGCGTCTCTGCCTCCAGGCTGCATCCCCCATGAGACTACTACTATGTGTGTGGGAACGATGCGTCAGATCGCCAGCCAGCTCTGGTCAACAGGGCTCAGGTCCTGCAACTGTGCCCTCGACGACGGAGTAGTCAGTACAGCGTCGCCGTTGATGCTCCTGATCTGGCCGGGGGGCGCTGCTAGTCTCCAGTCTCTACTCTCTAGTCTCAAGAGCACGCCAAAGTTGCGAAATGACTTGGCAGGACAGGATACAGCAAGTGCTATATGAAATGTGGATGCGATGGGCGGCCTGCCGATCGACGCGGCGGGATAGATGAGACTGGTATTGCGATTCGCGGTCGCAGGCCAATCTGGATGCCTGGGCATGACACTGCTCCCCTTCCGAAACCAAATTGAGCAGGAGGAGGCCCTCGTCCGCGGTCTTGTGTCGGTGGCTACCCACCGCCCACCGCCACATCCCTGCAGCCTGACCGCTCCACCTTTCCCATCTAGTCCTAGCCGCCTCGCGATCTGCCCTGCGGCACCTTCCGGACGCCGGAGGTCGGTGGCCAATCAGATCCCGGCTCAAACCGGCGGATGCATCTCTGTTTCACGGCAGTGGTGTATCTCGCTGCACTGGACATGGTGACAGCCCTGTCGCACCGCCAGCAGGGTCTTTTTTTTTTTTTTTTTGCAACCTGTCATGTCATGGCCTGCGCTCCCTGTCTCAGCCGTGGAGAATGACTTGTCACCCTGGCGGCGGCGGTAACAGACGTGTCGCATGAACAATGCCATTCTCCGGTCGCCAAATAGAGTTTAGGCCATCTCACTCCCAATCGCGGGATGGCGCAGAGGACTACGCAAGATCCAATCAATATTGCAGCGTCAGCACATCGTATCGTCGGGCTGATCTGGGTCTGAAGAGGCAGCGCCCCCAAGGCAGATCCCAGGCACCAGGGCCGACTCTTCTCGGGCGCGCGTTTTTAGCACGCTGTCTAGCGCCTCCTCCTGGTGCTTGAACGGGGCTAGTGAGGGCAGCATTGGCCGTAGGTCCTGATCTCATGAACTGTGGCTTCCCAGGCCCAGCTCGCTCGTAAGCTGCCCACCGGCTAGCCTGCATGATGGGGGATATTCTCTCCCGTGACAAACTGCCTACCTTACGCTGCCACATCTTGACAGGGTGATCGACGCCGCGGCGGACACTAGGAGAAAGCGCGCCGGTCATTCTGATTGGGTGGCCGGAGCGTTGAGCGCCATTGCTTTTGCCTGTTTCAGGCTTGTCCTTGCTGCAAGGCGTTGGAGATACATCCACGAGGCCTGCGAGATTTGGGCAACCAAAGGCGAGCAACGCTACGTCCGTGCGTTCCGAGATATTGCTGCATGTGAGAAGGGGAGGGAAAGGGAACAAGGTGGAGAGAGGAGGAGAGAGAGAGAAAGATGGGATCGAGACTGCGGAGAGACGCAGTGCTCGGTGTGGAAGACAGATTTGCGCGTGCGCCAAGCCGGAAAACGTATCCCAGGGAGAGATGAACACGGAGCCATCGAGAGTCTCTGGTGCTGCTGTCATCGTCATTATGTCTGCTGCCGCCTGAGGAGACTTCAAGTTAGGGATGGTTGATTTGGAGGGCGTTAGCAGGGTCGGGAGGAACCCTTGTTCGTAATCACAATAAACTTGAAGGCCGTAACTCAAACCCCAGATCACGACTTTAACCTTGCGGCAAGCCGAAAGTCAGATTTGATGAGGTATCGTATTTGGCGCCCGAGCTTTGCAACCACACATTGCACGCTTATTTCCCAAGAGATTTGGATTTGTCTTGTGGTTGATGATACTGCATAGCTTTGGGGCTAGATGCCGACGAACCTCACCCTCACCACCTCACCTCACTCGCACTCTGACTGGGCGCTTTAGGGGCTTTGCTAGCCCAAGCCCGGCCAATCATGTGATGCCGGGCCGAGCTCGCTCAAATGCTGGCCCATTCCTCAAACGAGCAGAGTTCGCATTACTATTTGCGGTCTCACGCCGGATTGAGACGTAACGTCCCCAGAAGAAAGGGAGAGGCAGGTCCGCCACCACCCGCACATTGCCTCCACTCCAGGGTGAGCGAGTGAGTGAGTGTGTGTGTGTGTGTGTGTGTGTGAGGGATGGGCACGGAGATAGAGACGCGGCCCTGACGATAGCCAATACGGATCGTCGCAAGCTGCATAGGGATACCTTGGTCGAGGTGCGGAAGGAAGCCCGATCCTCGGAATGTTGAGGGGAGAGTATCAATACTCTCTCTCAAGTACCTGTGCGCTCTGCATGCAACAGGAAGCGACAGGGCAAGACAGGGCGCGCAGTGAGAGATGGTCAGCGTGCTGTTGCGGCAGGCCTGCACCTGCGCCAGCGTCATCAGCAATCAATACTGGAAACCAAATCCAGATATGGTACTACAGCTACTGTGGGCAGTGCATTCGCTATGCTCCAGATTCGATCCGATCCACCGACATCAGGGAGTGGGCCTATGCTCTCGAGATAAACCCCACAGGTACAGTGGATGTAAGTCTCGCTCCCTGTTGGCATGGCGGGGGGGCGTGGCGCCGCCGGCGAGTGAGCGAGAGGGCTACAGAAGTACTACTGTACGGGACGAGATGGGGAGGGGGGTTCCCCTGCCAACACTGTAAGGCGCCGTGGGAAGCCAGGCCCCCCCCTAAAAGCCTGAAGAAAGCTGCTGTGAAGTGTGCGTAAGTCTACGATTCCGCGAGGGTGAGCGTCACCGCGTGTGCGCAGATACGTATGCGCGTGCGTGAGAGAGAAAGCGTCGTTCTTTGAGGTGTGAGAGAGGGAGAGGATGAGAAGTGCGCGCATTGCGGACTAGGGTGCCGACCTCATCATTATTGCCGCCGCCGCCGCTACTCCTCCTACGCATTCTCCTACGGCGGTACTGCCCTCCCCAAGGGCTTCCCTCACACACCCACGCACACACACGCGCGCTCTCTCTCTCTCTCTCTCCACCGCATCTGTCGGCTCCGTGTGGAGAGGCAAAGGTCTTACCTAATCCCCATCAACCCAACGGCTTCGCTCGAGTTAATCTGCCCTGGACGGTGCAGCGCGAGTTGGTTTTAAGCTTCTTGCCATTAGAGTTCGAGTCTGTCCTACCAAGCACTAACCTCCCACGCTGCCCGACTGTTGCTGCTACTGCTACTGCTGCTGCTACTGTTACTGCTACTGCTACTGCTACTGCTGCTACAACCACCACCACCACCACCACCAATACCACTACCACCGCCGCCGCCGCCACCACCACTGCTGCTTCTATGATACCGACCGCTGTCCTGCCCTCGAAGACAGCCCTGACGCCATCCCTTCATTATCGTCGACCTGTATGCGCTCCCCACCATCCAGCCATCCAGCCATCCACCCGTCAATCCCTCCCTCTGGACTACAACCCTGTCGACGCTCGGTCACCAGACTGTGTTCCATCCCAACTTTCGCTCTCATACTAACTCTGACTGCCGGCAGCGAAGCACGCTCCCCCTGCTCTCCCGGCCAACCTTGAGTTTCAATACCTGCTTTGCGCACCCACTGGTCCCTCCAACTCGCTCATTACTCACCCACCTTGCCTGTCGTCTAATCCCTCGTGCCGCTGCCGACGCAAGCGCACATATTCAATAGCCTTTCGCCCATCTAGTGCCTCCAGCTGGCTTTTGGCCTGCGCCAGTTCCTCCTCACGCCTTGACGCCCTTTTGCTCTGCCCATGCCTGTCTACTGGTAGGTCCGCGCTTACCTCGCGCTTGACGCATATAGTCCAAAAGGTTGTCACTGACTCGTCTCCCAAGATTGACTTTGCAACCACTCACTTGCCATACCGCTTCCATCCGCTGCACGTGCGCCCACGCGGGTGAACACCATCCAAGCGCTGCAGCATACACGCACTCGCATACGCGCATGAAGACAGTCGACAGCAGTCCTGAGAGATTTGCTGGCCTTTGCCTTCCCGGGTCATTCGCTGCACGCGTGCCCACGGCGGCCGTCTGTTGCACATTCCTCACTGACGACCCACTTGCTAGGCCACACCCGTCAAGGCCACCCAATCCTCAAACTTCCACTGCCGTTCAGGACGGCCTCCCTTTTGTTCCCCCTTCCCCCCTTCCCACGACCAGCTGGAAGCCGTCAGTCGCCCTGAGCTCTCGTTATGAGTAATGGTGCTGGCGCGGGGCCTCTGGTCCCGACCTTCCATGGCTTCGTGCACAACAGCATGGACGGACTCGTTCTGTTCGAGGCATGCCTGAGCGGGAAACTCCACCACGTTCCCCGGCGGCCTCACGACCGGGAACGCGCCTCCCTGATCAAAAGTGGCAGCATCTTCATCTACGAGGAGAACGCGTCTGGCATCAAGAGATGGACAGACGGCGTGGCGTGGAGCCCAAGCCGTATCCTAGGCAATTTCCTGATCTACCGCGAGCTTGAGAAGCCTTTCCCACCAGGGGAGAAGAAGCGCGCAATGAAGCGTAAGCGCACCAGTCTCCCTGGTGAATCCTACTCACGTCGCGACTCTGACGAGAATGAAGAGAACAACCTGACGACGCCACTGACTCCACCATCGCCAACCTCGGCCGGCGAAGCCAAGTCTGACCATCCAGGTTCAGACCAGGACAAGGAGCTCGAACGCTCCCTGATCGGTAGCCTCGTCGACAGTTATGGGTTCCGACCAGACGGTCTAGTGAAGAAGACGATGAGCATATCGGTCAATGGCATCTCCCACCATATGGTGTCGTACTACAAGGTCGACGACGTCAAGACCAACGCCCTACCGCGCCCTTTGACCGACCCACGCCTCCAGAACATCTCTGTCCGCCCTGAGCTCTATCTGAAACAGAACTTCCGGGCCCCAGTCGAGGAGACGGAGCACTACGCGATCGACAGCCAGATGCACGCGCATCCCCACATGGTCTATCCTGCCATGGGGCCGGCAGGATATAGCGTCAGGCCTGGGCAGTATTTTGCCGGCCAACCCTACCCGCAGGTGTTTGCACAAGGTGGCCACATGTATCAGCCGATGACTGGAACGGCATATTCGACCCAGTATGCTACAACCGCACAGATGCCCTACACGACCCAGCCGGGCCAGCCTGCACAGCCGGGCCAGCCTGCACAGCCGTATCAGACATACTACAAGCCGCCAACACAGTCAGCGCGGCCGAAGCCGGAAGAGTCACCGGTATCAGCCCAGCCGATGCCATATGGGGGCGCATACCCACCCCCTTACCCTCCGATGCAGCGGAACGCAGCCCAGGGTACACCAAACCAGATGGCATCGCAGTACTCAACACCAGTGCAGCCAGCATCGGCGACCTTTGCAAGCCGGCCATACGGTAGTGGAGAGGCCATGACAAGTCCAGCCACAAACGCGCCCCAGCAGGCAATGTACAGCGCTCCACACAGTGCCCACCCTGTCGCATCCCAGACTTACGCTGTACGTTCGCCTACTCAGAGTTATGGAATCCAGAGTGGGCCCCCAAGCGCCGTTGCTCATTCACCACATCCTGGCAACGTAAAAAGCCCGCAATCAATTACCCACCCCCCAACGCCGGCACCTTTGAACACTGCTGCAGCCGCGGCTGCGGCTGCAGCACATATGCCTTACAGGGCGAACTCTTACCCTGTCCCCCATACTCCGCAGTCGGCCCCTGCTAGTGAAATGAATGGCTTAGGCATAAGCACCGCAGCGCCATACGCGCAACAGCAGCCGAACGGACAGCAATACCCGGCATATGGCACACCAACACAGGCATACCGGCACGGCGAGACGTCGACCGATTTCAAAGGTCCAGCCCACTACGTTCAATAACACCGGCTCGACCGCCAGCGCAAGAATATGCAGTCTGGATGGATTTTCCGACGTGGGCAATCGATTCTTCTCATAATGTAGATTGCACACTCGATTGGCTTTTCAAACTACGGATTATTCTTGTTGGGCGAGGATGTACGAATACAAGGTCCTTCTGGGGGGTAAACAGCACCAGCAGATCTAACAGGACAGCGGTTTTTTGACGGTGTAAGAAGGGGATTGCCGTTAGTGTGGAATTTGAACAGTGGAGAGGCTGGATGCGATGGCGATGGCGATGCTTGCGAGACAGTATCAGCGCGACGAATATATGACTTGTTGACGCGAGTATGAATCGGACGGGAAGGCCAACACTGTCACTACCGCTTGACCCCTGTTTCTAAGGCGTTTTATACAAGTAGTTCAGATGTACGAATAGCGATTGGAGGGTTTCCCACGTAATACCAGTGCACAGTAAGCACCTTTCCAAACTGAGACCCCTGAATCGGCGTGCAAGTTCGAGTACGTGTGAGATAGAAGGCTGTTTGGGATAGGGCATGGTTGGCTGCCATCTATCGTTACCGCTGCCAACATCACAGGCGGGTTTTCTTAGGCAATCCGAGCATGGATTGCAGACCCTCTGCATCATCCAGTAGCAGCAACACGGCCTCACTTTGATTCCAAAGATTGGGACAATCTACGTCTAGAGTCCGCCACGATCGATCCCATCGACTCAAAAGAGAGAGTGGCAAAGCCTCACCTTCCGTTGTTGATGGTTGAGCGATGTGATACCGCCGATCTGTCAAGGGCATCATCATGTACCACGCATCTGGTCAGTCTCCAGGTGGCTGACATTTGGTTGATGATGTGGGATGATCGACAACAAGCCGAGGTCGCCGAGAAGCAGGTGTTCCTGAGGCTCCACAATATAAGGGCCAATAGAGTTTCGGTACTTGGCCGACAGGGACCAGGCAGCGCAGCGGATGGTCGATGCGGGTCAATTGTTGTTATTTATCATTCTGTAAGGGTAAAGGTAAAGCTCAAGTTGCAGCCTAGCTGGCCTGCACCCTAACCCTAGCGTAGTGTCATTACTCATGCACGCGACATCCCTGACGCGCCCGTGAACGATAATCGTCGCCCTCAGGAAACCTAACGCTGGACTACTACTGTCGCCATCATCGCCATTGTTCCCTGGCGTATTGCCATCTGCTACATCAGAAGCAACCTCACCAGCTGGAGAGATCAGTCGCGTTCTCACCTCCATCAAAAACTTCACACGTGACCACCGGACGCGGCCTGATACTGTCGTCGTTGCTCGCCAGGAACGAGGTAGTCATGATATCGTGATCATCGAGTACTTCTCCTAAACGGCAACAACCTCCTTTTCCATGCAATCCCTGTGGTCACGAGGGTCGCTAGCAGCCTCTCGACACCCATCAGGCTGTGTGAATCTTACAATATGCACTTCTCAGCAAAGCCCTCTCACTAGACTGTCCCGGAGAGGTATCACGGGCAATGTTTGCCCGTCCACCATTTCCAGTCAGAAGCACCTTCACAGGGCGACCACCTGGTACACCCTTCCCATCGCTGTCCCTTGGACTCCCCCTTTTGGGACGCATCTCAAGCTGATTAGCTTCCCAAAGTCAACCAGGAACCTCTCATTTACCGCGGTTGACATTGTCCTGCGTGCGTCAACTGCCGCAGAAACGACGGCTCTCCGACCAGAGACCTCATGCTCCAGGTCAGATATCGCCGAAGTCTCAGGGTTCTGACATCAACCAACCAGACAAGGTGGGACCATCTTCCCCCCCTCCCTCCCTC
>MU003915.1:0-15521 GCA_010093785.1 Polychaeton citri CBS 116435
TACCTTTAAACTCTAATAATAGCTTAGTAATAGCATAAGAAAGAGAAGAGATAGGAAAGAGCTAATAGACTAGTACTCTATAAGCGTAGGATACTAGCCCTAGTAACACTAAACTTCTTATTAAAGTCTACCTACGATAAGCGTATAAGGAGCGTAAGCGCCTTTTATAAGAGTAAGAACTTAAGTAGATATAAGAGGAGATAGAGATTCTTAAGAACTAGTATATAGTCTCTAACACTACTCTAGAGAGTAGTATAGTAGACTCTATATCTATTATAGAACTAGACTAAAGCATTAGTATAGTAGGGCTATAAGAGAATTATAAAAGGAGTGTAGGAAGCTTTATAGAGGAGTAGCCTATAAAGTATAGCCTCTACCTTAAAGACCCTTTACTATATATAAAGGCTAACTTTAAGGAATACTATAACTATATATAAGACTACAAAGTAGTATTCTATCTTACACTAGAGAATTTCCCTCTAGAATCTTATAAGGTTATATAGGCGATGTAGTTTCTATAGAGTGACCTAAGGGAAGTATAGTAGACATAATAGGATTATATAAGCGATATAGGCAAAGTAACTTAAGAGAACTATAAAACCTTCCTCTTAAACTAGTTGTTAGATCCTATTAACTATACTCTCTATATAGTAACGCGACTTATATAAGTAGCGTAAAAGCTAGAGTAGAATATAAGGGCATTTATAATATATCTTAATACCTTAGAGGAATAGTTACCTCTTTATTTAGAGACTTATAGAGTCTAACACCTATACTCTAAGCTTCGCCCTAAGCTATAGATCGCTATTACTAATTATAATTAGATGCTAGATATAAGAGAAGGGCTTATTAGCCTTACGTCTACCTTAGAGAATAACTTATACTATATTAGCTTATAACATATAACTAAATTATACTACAAAGAAAAGTAATCTAAGCCTAGTACTAGGGGCTATAGACAAGGCGGCGTATTACACTTATAAGCGTAGCGTAATACTAGCATAGAAGCGTCGTAATTAAGTACTATAGAATACTATAACTACTATAAAATAGGCTATATATTACTCTTTTATCTAAACACACCTAAGTAAGCTACTATAGTTAATTAAGTAGGCTTAGGAAAAAGCAATACTCTACTAAGAAATTAGGGCTAGTAGGGCGTAGGAAAGTCGAAGTAGTCCTAAATATAGAGTATATATACTATATAGATACGCCTTTAAGTAGTAATATTAAAGCTACTATAATACTAGATCCTAGGGCCTATATTAACCTTATTAGTAGAGCATTCGTAGAGTACCTTAAGCTCTACACTATAGATAGTGAACTACTAGCTTTAGCATAAGTAGGAGCTAAATAGGCAAAAATATATACTATATATAAGCTACTTATATAACTTACTAACGACATAAGAGAGACATATATAACTAAGTATATTACCTATATAGTAGACAAGGAAGGTCCTAAAATCCTACTTAAAAACCCTTTCCTTAAATAAGAGAGCATAATTATAGACCTAGGCGTATAGGAATAGCACTATAAGGTTATAAGTGCCTCGTAAGTTAAGCTTATTAAGCTAGAAGATATAGAGAGCTTAAAGGAAACTACTTTTCTAGAGATGCTATAGTATAAACGCGGGAGTATTGTACTAGCTACGCGGATAATAAGTACAATAGACACTCTTATAGCGAAGGTCCTACGCAAATTACAAGACTATAAGATTATATTTTTAGAAGCTTCTATAGCTATCCTACTCTAAAATTACGCTATAGATTATAGCATTAAGCTCTAAGAGAGTAAGGAACCTCCTTATAGACTATTATACAACCTCTTAGAGTAAGAACTAGAGGTACTATAGTAATACCTAATAGACACCTTAGTAAAGAGATAGATTAGACATAGTACTAGCCTCGTAGATATACTAATCTTATTTATACTAAAGAAGAATAGTAAACTCTGTCTCTATATTAATTATAGAGGTCTTAATGTAGTCACTATTAAGGATAGAACCTCGCTGCCTTTAATTAACGAGACACTAGATTACATAATAGGTACACGCTACTATATAACCCTAGATCTTAGAGACGCCTACTATAGGATCTATATTACTAGTAGAGATAAATAGAAAATAGCCTTCTATACCTAATATAGCTACTTTAAATACCTAGTTATACTATTTAGCCTAACTAATATACCTACTACCTTTTAAGCGTATATTAATCGCGTATTAGCTAGTCTACTAGATATTATCTATATAGTATACTTAGACAATATTCTTATCTTTACTAAGGATAAAGAAGTTAAGACTTACTAAGGCACTATATATAATATACTTATATATCTATAGAAGGCCTAACTATATATAAATTTAGAGAAGTGTAAATTTGTAGCATAGTAGGTTAAATTCCTAGGCTTTATAGTAAATACCTAAGGCGTACTAGTAGACTCTAGTAGAGTAGAGACTATTAACACTTAGTTAATACCTATAAGTAAGAGAGAGCTATAAGTCTTCTTAGGATTCGCGAATTTCTACTATAAGTTTATTATAGGCTACTTATAAATAGTAGCGCTAATAATAGGGCTACTTAAGAGGACTAATTTGTTTATATAGAGTATAGAAGCTAATACTACGTTCTAGTAGCTAAAAGCCTACTTTATATAAGTGCCTCTCCTACTATATTTTAACTCTAGTAGAAGTATTAGAGTAGAGATAGATGCCTTTTAGTTTACTCTTTTAGGGATTTTATCCTAGTAAGTAGATAACTAACACTAGTACTCTATAGCTTTTCACTTATAGAAGCTACAAGATATAGAGTATAACTACAAGGTATATAACCTTAAGCTACTAGCTATTATATAGAGTTTTTGTATATAGTACTACTACCTCGAAGGAGTATAGTATATAGTTTAGATTTATATAGACTATAATAACCTACGAGGCATAAGCGTAGTATAGAAGCTTAACCTATAACAAGTATAGTAGGCTATGTTCCTAGTAGAGTTTAATTTTAAGATATACTATAGATCTAGGGTTATAAACCTAGTAGATAGACTATTATATAGGCTAGACTACTACATAGAGAACAAGGCTACGACGACACTACTACCTACTCTCTAAAAGAAGATAGCTTTAATAAACGAGAAGAGTAGAGACTTATCTATATAGTAGAGGCATACTATTGTTAGAGTAGAGCTAGTATATAGAGTAAGAGGATCTATAACTAAGTAGAACTTAGAAGACGTAAGTAAGTCACTTAAGCGTTATAATAACTATAGAGGCCTTACTACTAGTACTACTAAATACATATAGTATATACTACGTAAGATAGTAAAGATACTACTATCTTATAAACCTATATAGGGCTTATATAAAGAGTTTAAGGACACTCTACAATCGCTCTAGTAGAGGGACGCCTTTATATTAGAGCGTATTATAAAGACCTTAGGCAACAAATATACAACCTATAGTAGAGGAGCGTAAGAGTAGCGTATAGATAAAAAGAGGTTACTTAAGCATAATAGAAGATTATACCTTCTCTTTAAAGAGAGTATCTACTAAGAGGCAATATGTAAAAACTATAATAATCTATTAGTAGACTACTTTAGTATAGAAAGGACACATAAGTTACTTAGTAGGAGCTACTACTAGCTAAATATAAAGGTAGATGTAGAAACCTATATAAAGACCTATATAGTATACTAGAGAACTAAGGCACTAAGATATAAGCCCTTTAGCTAATTAGCTTTACTCCTTATACTAAGTAATATCTTTAAAGAGCTAATAATAGATTTTATTATAGGACTACCCCTTAGTAAAAGAGGCAACTGTAAGGTAGATATAATCCTCGTAATAGTAGACTACTACTCTAAATTCATAATCTATATCCTTGTCTATACTATATAGACAGCTATAGAGTTTATAGAAGTGTTTATATAGAACATAGTCTATATATAGAGGACCTCTTAAGAGATTATATCTAATAGAGGCTCTATATTTACATCGTCCTTTTAAAGTAAAATCTACTACTAGTTATAGATAACTTATAAGCTTAGTATAGCTTATTACTTATAAATAGATAGATAGACAGAGTAGTAAAACTAAGTACTAGAGTACTACCTACGCGTCTTCTATAGTACTTAAGGCAATAAATAGCTAGAACTCCTACCTCTTACTACTTTTATGTATAATAACTCTAAGTACTCTACTATAGGGATGACCCCTTTTATAGCTATTACTAGTAAACACTCTAAAATACTATCTATGTCTAAGGACATATATATAGAGAGGGAGGTACTAGTAGCTATAGAACACATAGAAGCTATAAGGGAACTTAGAGTAATACTAGAGTAATATATTAAGACTATATAAGAGTACTAGTAGTAGTATTATAATAAGAACTATAAAGACTACTAGTTTAGACAAGGAGACTAAGTGTTACTAAGTATAAAGAACCTCTTAACAAAGGGACCTTATAAGCTCTAAGACAAATACATTAGACCCTTTAGAGTAAGAGGCATAGTTAGAGCATAGGTATATTGCCTATAGCTCCTACCTATATATTATATCTATAACGTATTCTATATTTCTACTCTAAAACTCTACTAACTAAGAAAGGGTTCTAAGGAGGAATACCCTCTAGTACTAGAACTAGAAGACAAAGACATCTAGGAAGTAGAGAAAATTATAAGGCATAGGAGACATATAGGAGAGTCGTAGTACTACCTTTAGTAGAAAAGATAGGACTCTAAATAAGACTCCTAGGTACTAGAATAAGACCTCGAGAATATATAAGAACTAATTAAAGATTAGAAAAACTTATTAAGTCTACGTAGCACTAGTACTACGTAGAGAAGGCGTATAAGGAGTATATAGTAGTAGCGTAAATCACGCCTGTCCTATATAGAGACTAGACAATATAAGAGACATAAGAGCCTTATATAGAATTAGGCATAACAGCCTTAGAGTAACGCTACCCCCTCTTACATAGAGGCCTAGGTAGAGTCCTCCTCCTCGTCGTCCTCCTTATCCTCCTCTTTGTCACTAGTAGGACTATAGTAGGACCTATGCCCTGCCTATATACTACTAGTACTAGGTTATAACAATAGAGGTAGGCTACTATCGCTAGGCCTATCCTCTATTACGACATCCTAGTTATCGTGATATAGGCGTAGAGTAGTACTACTATTATTACTACTATTATAATCTTTACTATTACTACTCTTTGTAAGGTATATAAGCGGAGATGTAGTCACGTGACTGCTCCGCCAAGGCTACCCTATATATAGTCGCCTCTATTACGTAAGTATAATGTAGGAGGTTAGGCATTATAGACTATACTAACTAAGACCCTACCTTAGCCTTGTCACACTGTTATATTACCTAATCAAGTTACTACTTCCTAGTAGTAATAGACTAACCCTTATACTCTTAGAGAAGTCGTTACTATTAACTCTATTCTTAGAGGCTATGTAGTTAGCCTATAGGCAAGTTATTAGTAATACTTATATAACTAGAGTAAAGAGAACTAAAGAACCTACTATATAGCGTAGACTACTATTAATGCTCTATAAGAAGACAGTTTAGGCCTAAGTTTCTAAAAGCTAGAGCTATATCTAGTTCTATACTAACTCTAGCCTAGCTATAGGGAGGCCCTTAAACTCCCCTAACTAGCTAGAGACAAGCCTATGCTACTCGTACTCCTTAATAAAGGATTGCTAAGCCCTCGCGAGTATAATACTAGTACGTTATACCTAGAGACTTATATAGTAAGTAGTAGTATTACCTATGTAAGTATAGGCACACTTATACTTATAGTATAGGCACTTTACATGCCTAGTGTAGCTAGCGAAGGAGACGTGTAGCTATAAGGCATTAGCGAGGCTTAGAGCTAAAGGATATCTAAGTCTCTCTTAGAGAACCTACTATATAGTAGTTAGGCCTATTACTATACTTATAGTAATTACACTGCTCGCCCTCTAGCTTATTACAATCTATGCTATACTTAGTAATTATAAAGACGTAGTAGGAACACATAGTCTAGCGACCCTCATATATAGTAGTAGAGAAGACTTAGTAAGGCTAGTAGTAGGCAATGTCACTATACTAGTACTTAGTAATAAACTTAGAGAGAGTGTACTTAACTATAGTAGTTTAGGAGATACTAATGTAATGTAGTAGTAATAGTGATATAGTGTTAGTACTAGTAGCTAGTAATGCTTAGGTTGTTAAAGACTAAGGAGCGTAATTGTTTTAGCAAAGTCTAAAGGGAAAAACAAATTAGTATTATTATTACTATTAACATATAATAATAGCCCCTTAAACGCGCCATTCCTATAACAATGCTATAGTCTATGTTATATATACTAATAAAGTGTAATAATAGCTCATAGTCGATAAGGCAATAGGTTGCCTTACGTGCCTTAGGCTAGTAAAGGCACTACTCTTAGAGAGGAGGCATCTATAAGGCATATAAGTAGAGATGTAGTTACGTGACTGCTCTGCTAAGGCTGCCCTATATATAGTCGCCTCTACTACACAAGTATAATGTAGGAGGTTAGACATTATAGACTATACTAACTAAGACTCTACCTTAGCCTTACTACGCTATTATATTACCTGATTAAGTTGCTACTTCCTAGTAGTAATAGACTAATCCTTACACCTTTCTATTATTAACTACTCTACTCCTTTTACTCATAGGTATAACTTATCTTAGGCAGATCTCTAGACTCTCCTATAACATTAGGTTCTAGTTATTATATAATGTAGTCCTATACTATAACACTTACTTCTAAGTATGTCTTACTTCTAAGTATGTCTTACTTCCTTATAAGCTAATATAGTTATTACTATTAAAAGAGCTAGTATAAAGAGAGTACTAATAATAATATAAACACCTTTATAGATAAGGTGAGATAATCTTAGCACACTAATGTAAACACAGTTAGAGGTCTTAATTAATTAATTAGTAGTATATAGGCTCTACTTTTGTTACTAAACAACTGTTTAGCCTATTAATTGTTTAGCTTATTAATAGAGGTCTAAACAATAGAGAGGTATATAGAGCCTAATGTTATTAAGAGTAGACATTATTAATGTTACATTTAGCTTCTTATAACAGCTATGTTGTTCTATACAGCTCTTAGAGGCGGCGTAGTCTCTTTTCGTCCTATGTATATGTAGTGATAGTGTAGTAGGCTTATTCTAGGCCAGATAGGTTACTACTATAAAGGATAATAGTCAATGCCATTAGGGGGAACGCCTCTAATATATGCATCGCGATTATATGGCAGGCAGTACATGTGCACGCTACAGATGTTTCCTTTTATCCCTAGCTAGGTGCCCTAAGGGAGCTTTTTTAATGCACTAAGGGGGTCAAGTGCCATGTATTCTAGGGGGATTCTGCACTGTTTGTAGGGCAAGTTTAGGCGGGTTTTATGCATTTTGTGCAGGTTCATTTAACGCCGCTTAGGCGGCATTTCCTGCCGTTTCTGGCTGCACATTCACCATCGGTCGGATATCCAAATGTTGTTCCTCAGGACAACACATGACACTAGGATCACTATATCACCCAGCCTGCATAGTGATCTATCAAACACTGGCAATTGACCTCAGCCACAGCCAAATCCCTACAAAATCCATCAAAATTCCTGCTCAGGCAACTGGATTCTTGTATCTTGGCTGGCCTAGGCATTTACCAGATTCCTAAGGGCCATGCTTGAACTTCTGCATCCAGTAGCTTCTGTGAGCTGCCCGCGAATCCTCCTGTCCTTCGCAGGCCCATAGACTGGGGCAGCGTTACTAATATCTTGACCAGCTCCTTCGCTCCTACAATCACTTGAGTCACGCATTTGGCGACGCGCACGAGGACATGATGAACGACATATTTGAGCGTGCGACAGAAACTGTCGACTTCCTTAGGAATAGACTGCCTACAAAGCTTGGCAAGCCGAAAATTGCAATTGTGTGTGGCTCTGGGCTATCTGGACTTGCAGCAACCATCAATGAAGGTTCTGCGGAATGGTTCGACTACAGCGACGTTCCCAACTTCCCCCAGTCAACAGTGGCAGGTCATGAAGGCAAACTCCTCTTTGGAACGATGGGCCAACGACAGATTCCTGTGGTTCTGCTGGTTGGGAGAGCACAGTAAGTTGAGCAATCGATTACTTGCGTTCAAATCTACTAAACGATATGTAGTTTCTATGAGGGCTACAACATGGACGTCGTGACATTCGCGACTCGCGTTTGCAAATTGCTTGGTGTGGAGAAGATGATAGTGACCAATGCAGCTGGTGGATTGAATTCATCATACGCAGTCGGCGACATCGTTTGTCTCAACGATCACATCAATCTTGCAGGTCTAGCAGGCTGGCACCCTCTACGAGGGCCCAATCCGGAAGACTTCGGCACTAGGTTTCCCCCACTCTCGGATGCCTACGATCTCTCGTTGAGGCAGCTTGCGCATCGATCATGGCAAGACCTACGTCGCCAGGTACCAAGCCGTCGAAAATTGCATGAAGGCGTATATGCCTTCGTGTCAGGTCCGAGCTATGAGACCCGCGCCGAATGCAGGCTGTTGAGACAGATGGGAGCAGATCTGGTTGGGATGAGCACTGTCCCAGAGATCATAGTGGCGCGGCATAGTGGCATGCAAGTGCTAGCTTTCTCTCTGGTGACCAACAATGCCGTGCTCGAGCCAGTTCCTCGGGGCGATGATCCAAAGCTGCAGGGTATGAGCCCAGAGCAGCTCTCTGAATATCTAAGTCGTGGCAAAGCGAACCACGCTGAAGTGCTCGAGGCCGGCAAACAAGCGGCCCTCGACATGCAAGGTCTCGTGCTGCTGATAGTCTCGCAACTCTGAAGCTGCCAGACATGTCCCAATCCGACGGCACCTCCTTGCAACACCCCGAAAGCATAGCGCTGGCGTTTTAGATAGACAATAGGATGGTGAGCCGTATTAGATCTTTCAGCCAGAACCCTTCTTGATGCCTCCTTGTCTCTTCGCCTTCAGAGCCTTGTAAAAAGCTTTCTTGCCACTTGTCTTCTTGTCCTGTATGTCACCGTATTTCCTCTTAAACCGTCCGGAATCCTGCTCCCCAGCAAGGACTTCCTCTACCAGTGTCTGCTTCCTATTCCTGTTCTCGATTCGGCCGCTGAAAAATTCGGTAGGGCCCTCTTGGATGATCCCAACTTGACTGTACTCAGGAGCCTTCATTTTGCCGCCGTCCTTCTTGTAGTGGCGGTGAGGGTCCAGTACGTTCCTCATCTTCAGCAACTGCAAGTCACGCTTGAGTTCTGGTGTGAGATCTGTTTTGGGCATGTTGAACCAGTTCTTGCCCGCAGATGCCTTCTTCTTCTGTCACATTGGTCAGCTCCATCCTCCATCAAGTCGACCAGGCTGAATGTATGGGATATGAATGCTGTCTCAGAGTAACTATGATTGTAAAGTATCATTTTGGCAGAAAGGCAACCAAGACGGCGCCGGAACTCTGCTCAAGAAAAAAATTTGGGAATATTTTCCTCCTTGTAAACGCGAAAAGTACAGGGTTTCAGAAACATACCTCGATAGCAGCTGACTTGGTGACTGCAGGATCTTCAATCTTTCTGGGACCGAGCTGCTTCTGCACATTTTGCTTCTGAGGCAGCCTTGAGGTGTCGATTGACGCAACAGTCCCATCGCTAGAGACATACGGGCTCTCTAGGTTGCCGACGTCGAGCTTTGGAAAGTGAAACTGCTGCGCTTGTTCGCCGTTGCCGCTCTTGGAAGCCACTGATTTTTCTTGCAGACGCTTGGCGGCTTGACTTAATATCTCCTGCATCTGCTCATCGCTAGGGTCATCGTCAAAACCAGTGGCCCCATTATTGGCTGCGCTAGCGGCCATGATCTTGCCGGTATGCGTGGGTGGTGAATAAAGTCGAGAAGCAAAATAGGACTCAAAAAAAGTCGTAGCTTTAGCTGGCAGGCGGCTCGGCTATCCTAGTGCTAGCGGCTGGCCGCATGTCCGCCAATACTCGATTGAGTAATGCTCCCACGTCGCGATATGGCAAGACGGTCTCACATAACAATATGACATTGCGACATACACAGAAGAGGGCAGAGCGAGGATTTAAACCAGCCCTTCATACAACACTCTGCTTAGAGCGCAGCCGTCGCAGAGTGACTCGTTACTCTCCATTTGCAAGACTTGATGGTCTATGTTTCAAGGACATGCCTGACCTGGATATTGCTCCTATTGGAGGTTCAGCAGCTGGTGATGATCGTTTGAGAAGCTAGCCGTATATCACACTGGTTTGTATACTCCTCCTATCTACCATCATGCACATGGAGGTATCACTCAATCCTCAGCGTTGCTCGTGTCAGTGTGCCATAGATCCTCATCCATTGCGTAGCTAAACACGCTCCCCCCGTAGAAATGAGTCTCTACTATCTTGTCAAGTCTCTGTTTGACCTCTTGTAAACCCTGGATCTGGAGTGTTATGTGATCGAAGCTGGTGAATACTTCGCCTCCAGCAGGGCCCCCATACACTGCTACTGGTATCGCGCCATCGGGCTCTGGAGCATCTTTCGATTCAGTGTCCGGGTCATTGCGCTCGAAAGTCACCCCTCCAGACCCATGCCTGAGTAGATGGAAGAGCACGAAAGACAGGCTGGGACACGATGCAGCGAGAAAAGCGAATACGGTGCCCCATGGGCGAGCCTCTTGATTCCCCTCAGTGTCAGTTCCCGTCAGGAGACGCACGTCGCGAATCTTGAGGCTTTGCAGACTCTGCTGGCATGGTCTTAGAAGCTGTAGCAGTGTTTCAGACGATGTGGTGAGCTTCTCCAGCTTAAGCCGTCGGAGGCTGGTCAGCTGGATAGTCTTTGCGATGCGTTGCAGAACCACATAGGGGTAGCTACGTCGCCAACTCTCGACTTGGTTCCATCGCGGCGGGAGCATGTGGCTTTGAGCTCTATCAGGGAATACCATGAGATCGAGGCCATGTAGGCTACGATGACTCGCAGACAAAATAGTCTCCAGCCCTTGCCCCCATAGTTGCTGCTCATCTGAGACGGTGTGCTCGGCGTGAGTTTTGGTGGTCAAGTGGCCTTTTACCAGATTGACCTCCAGCCATCGCAGTTTCTCACAGACATAACTTGGACTGTCATTTGGTAAAGTGAGATGGTTGACGCAGTCCAGTTCAACAGCGTCCGTATACAATCGTTGCAACTTCAGACGCGAGCTTCTTGCAGCGTTCAAGATAGCCACATACAGCATCGTTGGGCCAGACAACGCATCTGGGGGGCCTTCAGGGACGGGTCCGAGAATCCGTGGATCTATCCCTATGATTATTTCAAGTCGTTGCCAGCCACACGCACTGTATCCTGTGCTTCGCCGCATACCGACCACCTTGAGATTCGACAGCTTTGAGAAGATAGCAGCAAGCCTCACGGTGAGAGCATCTGAGTGCAGTAACTGTTTGTGTTCAGCAACCACCCGTCGGAACGTGTGTAGCCGCATATCATGGTGAGAGGTCCCGATTGTTTCCTGACCTCCGAAGTCGCCGTCTTCTTGTTGTTCAACATAATGGGGTTGGATGAATGTGTACAGGTCAGGGTTAAACCACACATGCCTAGGGTAAACCCTCAACTGCGGATGACTGGCGATGTTCTCGAGAACTCGAAGACTGTGGTCACAGAGCAGGTAGCCTCTCTTCTGAAAATGACGTCGTCCGAAAAGTGAAAAAGTCGCCCCCCGGATGTCCTTGCAGGCAGCCCTTCCGTTGTAGAGTGAAGATCTGTCGAGACAGGTAAAGACATGTGCAATGATCTCAGACGGCAAGTCGAGAAAGCCTGTCATGCCTTTTTCCGTCACATAGGTCTATGAAGACCGTAAGTCTCTAGAATTTACAATGTTGACTTCGATCCTTCTACTGATCAAGATTGATCATTGCAAGGAGAGTGTTTGATATGTTCTGACTACCTAGGTTCGTGAGAGGCGCCTGCATTTCTACCGAATAGCTAACACCCATGCAATCTCCGTGCTAAAGTCCGTCGCAATCCAATCTGCACCTCTTATGGCCTCCAGTGTCGCTTTGCAACAGTGACAACTGACACCAGATGACGCAACACCAAGTTCGGTCCTTGACAGAGGACGACATCTACCGCACATCGAGTCAATACCGGATCTGGTCATTCTCCCCTGAGAGTCTAGCAGCTCTGCGCAAGAAGACACACGACCTCGCCATAGAACGCGCGAGGCTCTACCACGGCAGTAAGGACGGACAGAATGGCGACGGCAGCGCAGCGCTCCCCAAGGACCTCCTCACCGAAGAGGAGGAGCTGCGACTTGTTCAGAGATACTGCCACGTCCTGCGCACCACGAGCGACTTCTTCAAATGGGACAACAAGGTGAAAGCGACCGCCGTGCAGTTCCTGAAGCGCTTCTACCTATCCAACTCCTGCCTCACCTAC
Source organism: Polychaeton citri CBS 116435 (assembly GCA_010093785.1). Taxonomy (NCBI): domain Eukaryota; kingdom Fungi; phylum Ascomycota; class Dothideomycetes; order Capnodiales; family Capnodiaceae; genus Polychaeton; species Polychaeton citri. The sequence continues at coordinate 12,450 of MU003915.1, forward strand.
CCACCCCTGGACATTTACAAGACGGTCCTGTACATCGCGTCGAAGGCCGAGACCACCCACACGAACGTGCACGAGTTTGGCAGGAGGATCGCTACGGATCCTGAGATCGTGCTTGCGCCAGAGTACAAGGTGATGCAGAGCCTTAGGTTCACGCTCGATGTGCGGCAGCCATGGCGGGGACTGAAGGGCATGCTCATGGAGCTACTGAACATCGCGGAGGGAGAGGTAGCAGTACCGAACGGCATGCCGGCAAAAAGTGGCAAGGAGGCACAGCAAGACATGCTTGCGTTGGAACCTCCTCCAGCAGGCAGTAAAACGTTGTGGACGGTACCGAGCAGGGTGCGTGAGCAACATCTTGCTGACCGCGTCAATGCTGCATACTCAGCTGCTAAGCTGCTACTGGATGCGCCAGCGCTGTTGACAGACGCGTACCTCCTCTACACTCCCTCCCAGATCGCCTTCGCCAGTCTGCTACTAGCGGATCCTCCGCTCACCCACTTTTACCTTTCTACAAAGCTACCGGATTCGTCGACCATCAAGATGAAGATCATGGCTACCCTTCGTGCATGCTCAGAGATGCTTGCTTCGTTCGACCCTGAAAGCATCATGTCAAAAGAGGAGCGTTCGGCAACTGAGAAGAAGCTTGAGGCATGTAGAGATCCTACGACTAGGGACCTCGTTGCACGGAACAGAGAGCTCAAGCGTGGTACAGATGAAGCCAATGAAGAGAAGGTCAAGAAACGGAGATTGGAAAGGGAGAGGAGCCAGCGAGAAGGCGAAGACCTATTCGGTCCCACCATCCAAAACCCCATATAGAAGGCCCAGGGTCAGTATGTAGAGCCAGGCGTGTATGATATCCACGTGAAGAGAAATCGACAGAATGAGTCTCCTTAAAAAAAACTTGGTATTCTTCGCACATTCCTGCACATCAGAGAAATGGTAATTTGATGAAGCTTTTTTCAATTCAGCTGTATCTATGTCGTAGCCACTCAGCCGCACATCTAACATGAACTTCGTAGCAGTATTGGCTGTGGCTCATCAAAGGCCGCTTCTTAAACTTGGATTTTTGTCTCGAATTCGAACGTCTCACAAGGAGAGAAGAAAGTATTTGCATGCCACATCCAAAGGTCGTCACTCACCCACAGAATGGGGGCGATCTCGGCCTGAAGGGTTCGGTGTTGGTACGCGCCCGAAGATGGTCAGTTTCATGAGCCGGGTCACTAGATGGCAAGCGGGTCTTCATTAGCACACAAGGTCTCTACAGCTTGTTAGGCTCCGCAGATGTTTGCGGCCATTGGTACCCGGCAGCATCAGCGAACTTGTAGCCGTAAGAAGACGTGAAATCGTCGAGGACAGCAGGTCCACGCGAGCCTATGGGAATAGTCAGCAAAGTCAACTCGCAAAGCAGGACATGCATGGTCGACGTACCGTATGGGTAGCCCATGGGGATGATCTCCTTGTTATCGTCCAGGTAGTGGAGCAGGGGGCTGAAGATCCTCCAGCTTGCATCAAGCTCATCGTCTCTGACAAAGTTGGAGTGGTCGCCCTTGAGTGCGTCAAGGATCAAGCTCTCGTAGGCCTCTGGAATTTTGAGGTCGGAGAATCGCCTCCTATAGGTCAGATCCAGCTCAGTGACGACCGTCTGCATACTCAGACCTGGGAGCTTGCTGTTCATCTTGATGTACACACTCTCGTTTGGCTGCACACGCAGGACGAGCTCGTTGCGGGGGATGTCCTTGAAGATCCCGCTCGTCACATCCTTGTACTGGATGCGGACCTCAGTCTTCTGCTCGTTCAGGGCCTTACCAGCCTTGAGGATGAAAGGCACGCCGTCCCAGCGCTCGTTCTTGATGTATGCAACCATGCTGGCGAAGGTTGGGCAGCGAGACTCCTTTGGAACAGTGTCGTCCTCCTTGTAGCCAGGCCTGCTGCCGTCGAGAGACTTCTCGTACTGGCCAATGATGACGTTCTTTGGCTCGATGGATGGCATCCCACGAAGCACGCGGACCTTCTCGTCACGGATGTCCTCGCTGGAGAAGCTGATCGGCCTCTCCATGGCCATAAGGGTGAGGATCTGGAGCAAGTGGTTCTGCATAACGTCACGGATGATGCCGAACTCATCGAAGTATCCACCTCTGCCCTCTGTGCCGAAAGGCTCCTTGAAGGTGATCTGGACGTTGTCAATGTGGTTGCGGTTCCAGGTGGCACCGAAGAACTCGTTGCCGAATCGCAGGATGAGGATGTTCTTGACCATCTCCTTGCCTAGGTAGTGGTCAATACGGAAGATCTCCTCTTCCTTCCAGTTTGGCCGCAGTGCCCTGTCGAGCTCTCTGGACGACTCGAGGTCCTTGCCAAAGGGCTTCTCGATGATGATACGGGCGATGCCGTTCTTTGGGTAGTTGTTCTTCTTCAGGTGCTCAGAGACAGGGATGAAGACGGATGGGGGGAGAGCCATGTAGAAGACCCTGTTGTTCTCCTTCTGGCCCTTCTCCAGCTCTTGCAGATGCTTCTCAAGCTCCTGGAAGCTCTCGTCCTTGTCGTACTGACCAGAGACGTAGCTGCACATCTTGGAGAAGTCCTCGAGCTGCTGCTCCATCTCCTTTGTTGGGGTCTTGATATATGACTTGACACGCTTGAGGAACTCCTCGTGGTCCATCTTGGTGCGCGCATAACCGACGATCTTGACATCCTTTGGGAGGAACTGGTTTCTGAACAAGCCGAAAAGGGCAGGGAAGGTCTTCTTCTTTGCAAGGTCGCCTGAGGCGCCAAGCACGAGGACGACGGAGTTGTCCTTCAACTCCTTGGTGCTGTTGGGTAAAGCATGGTCAGCGCATGATATCTCCCTCCAATGCCCACCTCGAATCCCAGAAAACCCAAGGGTATGGTGGGGCAGGCGGGTTGGGCAAGCAGCAGGGCAAAGGCACGACGACTCGACTCGAGTTGAGTCGAATCGACACGTGCACGTGTTCGCGGACCACGACGGATTGCGAGGGCAAGCAATTGGATGGGTTGGCTGGCGATGCTGGACGACGGTGGGCTTTTGGGAGGATGCAGAGAAGGGGAGGGGGGGGG
>MU003916.1:0-15473 GCA_010093785.1 Polychaeton citri CBS 116435
AAAACGTTCAGAACACTTATACCAGGCTTCACAAAGCAGTTTGGAGGGTAACAGGCAGGTCAAACAGGCACAATTGGGCAAATACTAACAAATTTACTAGGTGCAGACCTAAACAAGCCCTGCCAAGCCCGATGTGTCAGTAATTTTGCAAACGACGTTAGTGGACGAATACCCTGAATGTTACACAGAACACATGAAACCCAAACGCAAACGAGATGTGTATGCATTTCTTACGATCAAAATGTTTCAAGGACTTGATCGCACAACCTGAAACATGGAGGTGAATTAGCCACGCGCCTTCCTCATTCGTGTTCGTGCACCCGTGTGTCACCTCCATTCCGTTACCCGCGGTCTCAGACCTTGCACTGTGGCGTGAGCCTAAATACACGGGTTATACAAAGCTATGCAAACAACAGCGTTCCCTTACTCTGATATACATTCGTCGATAACCAAGTGACTGAATTTACTGCTGGACAATCTCTAACATGCCAATCATTCGACACGGCCGGACTGTCTGGGTTTGACGTTTATCATGCAAAGCTACATCTTCACCCCGATACCGCCCTTAGATGCACCGCTGTCTGCTCCACAGAGCGAAGAGGATCGGCTCCGTACCATCATTGAAAGTCTGAAGGAGAGGCGGCAGCAGGTACAGTGAGTATCCATGCAAGATCACACGCACGAGATGCTCCAGTCATCGATTTGTGGAAAGATGTGAAGGCGTTGGACTAACGCCCACACTTCAAGTGCGAACATCGTCGCTCATGCAGCACAGACGATTCATGCCCACAAGTTGTCAAGCCATTTCCAGAAACCCAGAGAAACCAGCTCTGAGGACAAATCGCAATCTCGTAGCCATCTGGACCTGCTCTTGGCAGATGCGGATCTCTCGACCCCAGAAACCACATCAAATTCCAATGGCGACGCTCCGCCACTTGGGTTGGAGCAGATTCACAAAGCCATAGAGACCATGGATAGTTACGACGCGCACTTCAACAAAGTCCTGAACTCTTACACCTCCGCTCTCGTAAAGTTGACCAACGGCGATGCTCCACATCCAATCCGTAAGGGTCAAGGCTCTCCGCATGAGCGACCATCCGCAGCGCCATCTTCCATCCAACGGCGCGAGTCTGGTTTCGCTCATATAAGAGACGTCGCTCCGCACCAGACATCTTCATCCATAGCGCCACCCACAGCTCCACGAGCACTCCGTACTTCCAGCTTCGCAGATGCTAACCACTGGTCACCGCCACTGGACCCACATCGTACCTCTGTTGCCGCAAGGAGAGATGGTTCCCTAGAAACGCCAGGTAGACTTCAGCAATTGCAGGAGCAACCAAGGCACACGAGACCGGATGAGGTTTCTCGACGCCAGACCTCAACTAAAGACGGGCCGAGCGGAGGTGAAGAGCCTAATGATAGCATAGACCATCGCCTGGGTCACTATGTTGATGCTTCAAGGGATCCTCGGAGGAGGGGACGATTGCAGATCTAGGTCCCCTTCACATACCCTTACCCAGCTGCAGTGCGAGACATGGTTTGGCCTGATAAACCATAACATCTAGCTTAACACAGCATGATGGTTAAGTCTAATCCAATGCCTTCAAAATAGAGTTTGTTGCTCGAGTACTTTGATCTGTCTTTTATATCTAGCCTAAGGATCAAGCGATCCACCTCCATGGCCTGCGTTTGACGCATCTTGCGTGATAAGTCTCATACCTCATAAATCCTGAACCATTCCCCCAATATCAAGTCCTTGGGTATGACCAAAAACGCCAGATTGAGCCCATGTCACAATGCCAGAAAGACTACGCAAACACAAATTGATTGGCATTGGCCTTCACACATAACCCCCATAGCTACTAGGCCCACTACCACCACTGGCGCCACCCTCATTCGCCATGCTTAATCTTGCACATAGGCCTAGGAACACCACAGTTTCCGTAGCGGCCAGGTAGTTCAAAGCATCAAGCAGGATTTTCAGGTGCCGTGAAAAGTGCAGTTCGTACTGCTCGAGAATGTCAAAGAGCTTGTCGAGCTTGGCGACATCCGGAGCGGGAGTGGGTGTTGTAGTAGAGGTGGGATCGGATGGTGGGTCGGCGGCGGCGAGGTAGCGGGATAGTGAGGCGGTGTAGTTCGCAAACATGGTGCATGTACCCATGACTTTTGCGTTGATCTAAGCAGTGAGAGGTCAGTCTAGCGCAACGGAGATGGTGGTGGTGTTACAAGGGAAAGACTCACTCGTAAAAGCTTGCTGTTCGTGAGCATACACTCTTTCAAACAGGTAGCGAGGAAGTCAACGTGATCTTGCATCAACTCATCTACAGTCCTCTTGACTTTGGGGCTTTCTTGAGTTAGGGGGAGAGTTATCGTGGCTGCTGGTTCTGGCTGGTTTACTGAGCCGGTAAATGCGCTTGCAGGTCTTGTTTGCGTAGCACTTCTGATGTCTTTGCTATCATCCTCCTGATCTTTTAGGCGGTTCATAAAGCCTGCCCAATTCGGCTCAATCACCTCGCTTGTGCAAAAGTACAGAAGTTGCTGGACGAAGCACAACATCCTGCTTCTTAGGCACCAGGCTCTCCGTTTCCACAGCTCAACTCTCCTCTCAGCTCCTTTGCGCTTCCGTATCCACGCGGGCACTTTGCTGTGCTCGACCCAGCTATTGGTAAGGAGGTTCTCTAGATGGCGGAGCGAGAGTAAGTATCGGAATAGGAGTTGATATCTGGTTAGAGTAACACGACTGACGACAAGGGATAGGGGAAACGGTACGGCGTAATCGAAAGTGAGAGCATCGTATCCAGAAATGTCCTTATCCTTGCCGTCTCTGCCGCTTTCGGTGGGAGCTGGGGTGTAAGTAGATAGGTTTGTGGCATCTGCGTCCATACCCTGCACGTTCACTACACGCATGAGCCAGCCAGTAAGACCAACTTCGTTCATGACGACTTTAACGTCTTCCTTGAATGGGTCTTCTGCCGCTACACTGCCGGGCTGACGAAGTACAATTTCAAGTAGTGATTGCAATTTGCCCGTGTTGACATTCTTCGCCGGTTTTCGCAATTCGCTGTGTGAAAGCTCGAGGAAGTATGAGAAGAAATCTGAGCGATCGAGGAAGAAGTAGTGCTTGAGACTTCGCAACCGTGCTGGGAGACAGTGTGTTGTCAATAAGAGTGTTAAGAGGGCAGAGTTGGCGAAGGCATATGCTGAGCTGACATTCTCGGCAAAGCGAGGGTCATCAAAAGAATGAGGAACGGCATTGCTGTTGCTGAGGTCGACATCTTTATTCTCGACACCACCGCACTCTCTCACGACATTGAGATATTTTCCAGCCAGTAACACCTTATCTTGGAGGGAGGATAGTTGCGGTGGAACAAGATCTTGTCTGATAGTATACCGCTTCTCCCAATACTCGTCCGTATAGTCTCGTTCGAGTCCCTCACGCCGTATGGACTTTTGTTCTCGTATCAAGAACTCGTTGTGAGGATCACGAACGTTGCCATGATGAAGCCATTCGTTCAGCATCCCCATATAAGGCTTACTCGCTTCTCTGAGAAGCAAAGTCAACAGTTCGCGAGCGGCAGGGTCGCCTGACATGGCTGCTAATCGGTTGCTTAGTAGTGCCATTACAGCGCCACCCTTGCAAACCTTCCTTCCACCATCTCGACCCTCTCGGAGCGACTCGAGTATGTTTTCAAGCTCATCCTCACTTTTGTCAAGATCCAGATCTGGGCTATCAAGCATACTGTTTTCCCTCAGTATCTCGTGCGCTACAGTATAGAGCTGTAGCATCATATGGGCTGTAGGCCTTGTGTGTAGATTCATCTGATGCAAAGTGAAGTTGTCATTTGTCAGGGACTGGTGTTCAAGTTGCGCAATCAGGATGAGATAGTCTTTGAGCATTTTACGCATGGCCGCGCAAAGTGCATGATTGACTGAACCGCATTCTTCCCGCGACTGTACTTCCACGAATGCTTCTACCGCCGCATAATGGGTTGCGATTTTCAGCAGGCTCAGTGCTAGATCTCGTAACGAGGGGTCTAGTCCGTGAGCGACTCTATACTGTGGTCCTTGTAGACGCAACTTCTCGTCAAGAGGATTGTATGCAGATGCGAATCGGATGTACTGGCCCTCGAACCCCATCAGAGCATAGAGGATATCTTCGATGAGCACTTTTTCCTGCTGATCAAGGCTAAGAGAGTTGAAGCCTGGCGGGTGAAGATTGACCGGTGCATCTTTGGCGAGTGGAGGGACAGATATGCGCGACGCCAATGGGGCTGTAGAAGGCGGGAGTATGGAAGCTTGTGGACTCCAGACCGCTGGAGGTGATGCTACTTTTAAACCTGTCAATCCTCATGAATGCCCCAGTCCAAGCGCATACCAGCGTCTCTTACCATTGCCTTTACCAGCATTCTGCCCCTGTCTCACATCCTTGTTCCAATTCTGCTCTGCCCCCTCATCTCTACTCTGTCGCCAATCTGCACTCTGCTTCAGTGGGGTCTTGCCGGTTGTTCGGCTGAGAAACGCTTGTCTAGTCAGTCCCCGAGCAGTTGCGACCGATGTCGTTGCGGTGGTCGTTGTCTCGGTACTTTTCCGGGAGAACGGTGCAGCCTTGTCATGTTGATCTGGTTCGTGGTCTCTAGGAGAGGATACACTGGCAGAAGTGGGGCGGGTTGCCCTTTGCTTAACAGCAGCGGCAGCGCGACGCTCAGCTATGCTAGTTGAGCGATGCGGAGGCTGAGACATTACCTTACACAGTATATCATTGCTGGCCTGGATAGTGTTATGCCTGTCCAATATATCGTCGTTGCGTGGAAGTCCTAAACTACGTCAGTTTGTTGACTTGTGCCTCAACTGGGCGTCGATACATCACATATCTGCCTGGGGCTCTTGGTTCACGCGGGGCTGCCGCGTTACAGACGCGTCTGAAAGGGGTCTTCCGACAACTGATCGCGGTAAGATCCGCTGAGCCGCATGCTGCCTAAGGTCGTGATTGTTTGACGACAGCTTGGATGCCTTGAGGGAAGCAGACCTTCAATTGGATTACTTGCTCTGTCTTGACCAAACCTTCGACTCCTCCATTCACCACGCGCACAAGATACTAAGCCGGCCAGATATCATTTCAGCAGGCTATCATCTCCTAAACACAATCAATTCACGCCAACACAGTAATCTACCAACCACACCGTCATCATGTTCATCGCACGGTCAGAATATGGTATGAGCATTACATTCAGAAGCAAAAGCGCAATCATTCGCTGACAGTGTGTAGATCGTGGAATTAAGTATGCACAAGGAAACATGACATATACAAATCAGTAAACTAATCACATCATCAGCACCTTCTCGCCAGAAGGCCGCCTTTTCCAGGTCGAATACTCCCTAGAAGCAATCAAGCTCGGTAGTACAGCAATCGGTATTTCCACATCAGAAGGCGTAATTCTCGGCGTTGAAAAGCGCGTCACCAGTACACTCCTCGAAGCTTCGTCAGTAGAGAAGATTGTGGAGATTGACAAGCACATTGGTTGCGCAATGAGTGGATTGCAGGCAGATGCCAGGAGCATGATCGAACATGCGCGTGTGACGAGCCAGAGCCATGAATTCCACTACAATGAGATCCTAGGTGTTGAGAGCTGCACACAAGCCATCTGCGACTTGGCGCTGAGATTCGGTGAGGGTGCAGACGGTGAAGAGAGCATTATGTCTCGGCCCTTTGGTGTTGCGTTGCTCATTGCCGGCTACGATGATGATGGGCCATCACTGTGAGTGTCTTGTGTACAATGCTCCTGTCACTGGCGCAGATCTGACTCATTCAATAGCTACCACGCTGAGCCATCCGGAACATTCTATCGATACGATGCCAAAGCCATTGGCAACGGCAGTGAGGGCGCCCAGGGCGAGCTACAGAAACACTTCCACAAATCCCTCACCCTCCCTGAAGCAGAGGTACTAGCATTACAAATCTTGAAGCAAGTCATGGAGGAGAAGTTGGACGCGAAGAATGTACAATTGGCAAGCGTGACTAAGGACAAGGGTTTCAGGATATATGGCGACGATGAGATGAAGGAAGTGGTGGCGAGATTGCCAGCTAACTAGAATAAGTGTACATTTGGATCAGACGAACCCGAACAGGAAAAAGTCAGCCTGCACTTAGATGATCCCAGGCTTTAGCCACGGTTCCGCGACATGCACAAGCAAATACGTAGCGGTCTAACATGAAGTGCAATCCCAAATAACAGTTTCAAGGGATCAGGGATCTAACATGACTAGCTTCCAGTCGCCCTGAGTTCGAGTACACAAACGCCCACCCTACAAAGATGTATAGAAGCGTGACTGAGTGAAGCATTTGCAGTCCAACCTTAATCAAGTGAAAGTTACGGTGATCAAACAATTTCTTCTTCGTATCTTATTGCATTGGTCTATACAAGTAGAACCAGTCTCAGGACCCGTGCATCCGTGACTACACCAATGTAGTGAATCTTTCCACGATACACTACGTCCTCCATGAAGTGGTAGTCCCACACTGTGTGACTCTGTAGCAAAGCACAACGCTGCGAGCTCTCAAAGTCGAAAGCATCTTCTGTGCGAAGTGCCCACCACAGCTTGATCCATATGCTTAGCTTCTCTCTCAGGCCAACTCATACAGATATCTTCTCACCATAAATAAAGATATAAGAATCTCACGCTCGGATATTCGAGGGAATGGTCGACTTTGTTGCTCATCACCAAAGGAAGAGGTGGAAATACGTCCTGCCGTCTACGATGAGTGGGAAATGTGTAAAAGTGTCCACCGACAGCGCCTTGGCCAGCATCGTGTGGCAATGCTTTAAAATAACAAGATTACATTTAAAAGTAGATTTGCAAACTATGCCACAACAAGGGCTATGTTTTACAACACTATAGCTTTCAAAGTATGCTAGGTGCAGATAAGCAACAGAAATATGTTAATACCCCAAAACACATAAGCTGGAGGTTCTTCTGTCTATGTTGGCACTGTCGTTTTCAACAAGTTGCTTTGAAATGGCACCTGAGAAAGCTTGCGATAAGCTTGACAGCCTAAAAATCTCAAACGGACCTGACACTAGGTGATGCATATAGTTCGGCTCTAGTTCTGGCAATCAAGGCGATGCCCATTGCGTTGACCGACGTCAGACAATAGCGACATAGATTTACTCATTCAACTTTTACAACCAATGCTTACCACAATCTCGTACATAGTGATAGCAGGGAGGTTAATGATTGGGATCAGTAAGAGCCACGCTCTCTTTAGCAGGTTCAAAGAGTATGAAACAAGGATGTTCTTAGGGTACGATCTAAAGTTGATTTCGGAAACTGTTGATGTGCCCAAAAAGCACGACTTAGCCCGTCACTGCCATTTGACTGAGGTTCAAGTTTCCATAACAACGGGCAATAAGACAGAGCAAGCTCCCTGCAACAAGTCTCATAGGCATGACAATAGCCGTAACACCACTCAAAGTTAGACGTCTACACATTGCATTGCTTCTAGTGAAGACCTTTCTCACTGCTGATCTTGGAATTTCTGGTCACATCAAGCAATGCCACTCGCCTCTATCCAAATAATCTAAACGAGGCAAGCCTTACAGAGGACCGTGCGCCATCGATGTACTGAAGTGACCCTGCACTTCTCGAGGTAACATCAGGCGGTCTCGACCGCTAATGCAGCTACTGGATCATAGGATTCGGGGCCATTTTCTCAGGTATGTGAGCATTGCGGTCTGGGTTATCACCTGAGCCCAGCCTCTCTCTCCTGGTTTCCCAGATAGATAGATTGCCAAGCATACTATGAATGTAAGTGTTGTTATAGAGTGGCCAAAGGTAAACACGAGCATATTCAATTTCGAGTTCATGCGAATCCGACCATGTACGGCGCCCAGGCCCTAGCTGTCGGCGCGTGGCATCGCTTTAAGGAAGACACGTCCAGAGAATACCGGATAGACTGGGCAAAGCGGCTGGAACGATGGCATCTTCGCTCACCAGAAGCAGTAGGCACGCCTTGGCGGAGCAGCAAAGTGGAATCTCGGCAGGCCATAAAGCAGATGGTCCGCAATGGTCTCTGGGTAGGGCTTGAGGCTGAGATCAGTCGCATGAGTCGTCGCAGCCGTCAGACCAATGATGACTCGTTCTCAGAAGACATGGTCATCCAGAATCTCCGGCGCAATGCCGCAGCGAAAGCAACCTTGTTCAGGGTCATGGAAGAAGACGAGCTGAGAGAAATGATTAAGGAGATCCTGGAAGCCAAACGTGAGCAACCACGTACGCGATGTGAAGCCATGCTGCTGACACTGAAAAGGCAATGAGAAAGCTGCGAGTATTGATCGGCCTGAGAGCGAAACACCTTCTCTAGAGCTGTCCGACATTGACGACGCTGTCAAAGCAAACATACGACGCGCGACCAATGAAATCAGCCTTGGAGATGATTATGTGCTGGAGCATTTCCAGGCAAACCACCTACTTGACTTTACCTATGACCCACTGCCTGTTGTCGAAGGCAAGCATACCATTCGGCTTATGATACTGGAACCTGGTGAGAGTGGCGATGTGCTGACTTGCACGATGGCGGACACCACGCTTGAAGAAAGCTCATCCTTTGAGTCTGTCTCATACTGCTGGGGTGATGAGCAGTACACTCACACCATCAGCCTGAATGGCCGCAACTTCCTGATCCGGTACAATCTGGCTCTAGCCCTACTATACCTACGCCAGCCTGATACCCCTCGTCGACTATGGATTGATGCTCTCTGCATCAACCAGCTGGACGACGAAGAGCGCTCTTCACAGGTCGGCATGATGAGTAGGATCTATGGCAGAGCCGAACAGACAATCGTTTGGCTCGGCACATACCATCAAGACAGCGCTGCAGGCTTCCGCATGCTGAGACGTCTGGCAGAAGAAGCGAAGAATAAAGTTACTAAGACACGCAGCCTTGAACAGGTCGACTACCATAGTCTGACGGGTAACTACAGCTATGAGACGATGAGGCAAACAGGCTGGCTGAAGCGGTCTACCTCTGAAGGGTTGGAGGCTGACGCGTTCGAGGATCCCGAGATAGATGGCGTACAAGGCCTCCTCTACCAAGACTGGTTCGCAAGGGTAAAGCTTATCAGCTAAGATTCCACGGTCGTTCGCTGACCAAGCTACAGATATGGGTTATTCAAGAGATCAGCTTGTGCAAGAAAGCCACCTTTGTGTGGTTTGACGATACCCTGGATTGGGAAACCATGAGGCTTGGACTTGCAGAGGGATTGATCAGCGACTTCTTCCAGCAGACGGTGCTTGGTCTTCTTCGCTTCGATGTTTTCGATAAATATCGATCGATTGCTTCAATCGACCAGCTCGAAGCCCAACCGAACCCAGCCATCCGTTTACTACACCTACTAGCAAGATTCCACGACTGGGAGGCTACCGATAAGCGCGACAAGGTTTATGGTCTTCTCGGCTTAGTCGGTGATGGTGGATCGGACTTGGGGATGGTCGCTGACTACAGCCTAGGGGTTGCTGAAACCTACACCAAAGCAGCGATTGTCATACTGCACCGCACCAAGGACCTCAAGATTCTTGGTCGGTGTATAGCAAACGTAGGAGGTTTGATAGAGGGTCTTCCGTCTTGGGTTCCGGACTGGAGCAACACAGCAGAGGCGGCGATGCCATTTGACGAAGGCGTCACTGGTCATGCTGGGACCTTCCAAGCGACTGATTCGAGCGAGGCCTCCATAGATTTCAGAGAGGATTCCCTCAGCCTGCGTGGGTACGAGATCGACAAAGTCGCAGCCGTGGGTGATATGCTTCCTTCTGTAACCAGAGGCTCGTTTGACGATTATCACGATCCAGAAGGAAAAGAGCCGCTACTCGACCAGTATTTCGACGACCCAAACATCAACGACCCGATCGAGTTCATCAAGAGCCAGGGATTAGGACGATTCGAGAGAACAAGGCTTTATTGGAAGCTCATCCCAAGAACCGGCCTGGTCATCCACTCGAAGATGAAACCCATAGCCGACTACTTACGGACGCTGGCGTGCTGGTCTGAACTCGCACGCTGCTACGAGAAAGATCAGTCATATGTCTCAGGCGACACGAACAGTAACGCCTTCATGATGACTCTCGTTGCTGGATGCTTGCCGAACGGTCTGACGCAGACCAAAGAGGAGTACGATCGTTGGATAGGCTCGCTCGCTCCCATACGTCGCTTGCTGAAGCACAAAGTGGACAAACACGACCACGTCTTCGTCACACTTGCCCTCTATTACTACATGAAGCACACATGGGAAGGTTACGATCCGTTCAACGCTCTGCTTGAGCACGCCCGGCTGCGATGTCTGGCAAGGACTGAGAAGGGTTACCTCGCGTTAGTCCCTCCAGATACGCAGGTGGGAGACAGTCTCGGCCTCTTCGAAGGCGGCAGATGGCCGATAGTGTTCAGAAAGAGCAATGGGACCGACGAGCACACTGTCGTCGGTGACAGCTATGTCCACGGCATCATGGATGGAAGCGCGTTCAATTCCAGCAAGTGTAAAGTAATGTGGTTCAGTTGAGGCGCGTGAGCGAGTCAGCAAGCCGCAAACCAATTCGCAAGAATGAATTGGCCCCCGCCTCAGCTGCGCCGCATGGTATCTTGTCTCAATGCATGTGGTAGAAGGACGCAGTCATCACACGCATCCTCGAGGGAGAATGTGGCACGAACCTCGCACAAACCTTCTCCCATACACCCACACAACACACCACACCACAAAACAGAAAAATGAATCCCCTCACAAACGCCCGTCCCCCTCTCCAAACCAGCCCCAGCCATCAGCAACCGCGAAAGCAACAAACACGCCGGCTACGACCAACCAGGCCACGTGCAAATCACCCAACCCACCGACACACAGCACGGCGATGGGTGATGATGATGATCATCATCACCGCTGCCGTCACCGCGGTGCGCGTGTCAACCTGTCTCGCCTGCATGCGTGCATGCAGATGCCGTCAGCACTCTAAGCCGGCAAAGCGGGCCTTGTCTCATTCCTCATCCTCACCATCACCATCACCACCGCACCTTGGACACCCGCCGCTTTGCCGGCCGGCCCGTGTCTGATAATAAACTCGTACGAGCAGTTATGCATCTGCAGGCAGGGCAGGGCAGGGCAGGGCAGGGCAGGGCAAGTAAGCAGGGTCAAGATCAGGGCAGCATCCGAAATCCACGTTTCTCAGCGCTCTCGCTCGCTCGCTCGCTGGTTGCGCGCGGCGTTCTGTGGACCTTAGGCTCGGTAGTTGGCTGGCTGGCTGGCTGGCTGTAGATGGAAGCGCAGGTGCGCGCGCAGCTATGGACGGCTTTGCTCCCACGGTGCTTGGCTTGGATTTTCGCGTCTTGCTCGCACTGGGTTCGTCTCTCATTCTTGAGAGGCTTTAGGCGGTGGTGGTGATGGTGGTGGTTGTTGTTGAGGTATCCCTGCGCTGGATCTGGCGTCAGTCCGATCGTGTCTCATATGTCGTCACTGTAGCTGTGCGAATGCTGGGATGGTGTCGCCTCTGCGGCTGTCGGAAGGACACTTCTCCCATCGCAACATCACGATATGACAAGACAGCTTAAAAATCGAGAAGAGTGTGAAGGTACGAGTGTTTGAAATTTGTGTTCATTATGATTTGCATTAATCGAGCGACCTCGTCTCTCTCTACTATACATGTAGCAAGAGGAAAACAGAACCATGACAATGCATCTACCAATCCCCCCCCTCTCTTGTTTTGTGCGTTGAGGATACGGGAGAGGGGAAGACAAGAAGTTTAAGAGAGGTAGAGATAGAGAGAGGGAAACTTTGTCTATCCGTTGCGCAATTTGCATGTGCGCCTTCCCAGCCGAGATGTAACTCGGAATCTATCCAGACTCATTCGTTTTGGGCGTAACCCGTCCATTCCGCCATTGCAATGTTTTGTTATGGATTTTTTTTTGTAAAGTGTACGATTGACTCGAGGGCTGGAGGGGTGGTTGGTTGTTGGCATGACCCCTTCTCCCGGCGGTGTGGGTGTTGGGGTCACAACGCAATGCCAGGACGCCTCGCGCTCGAGAGAGGACGGTAGGGTGTGACTGCGAAATCGAAAGAGCACGCATCTGAGAATGCCGTCGACTTTTGGTAAGACCGCCAGTGGAAAATGATGCAGCAGAAGATGCTCGGCATGGGGCTAATGAGAACAGGAGCAACAACAGCAATAACTCGTCAAAGATGTCCGAGCGTCAGGATTGCAGATCTACTGATCCAGTGTCATGCCCCTCTTCTTTGGCTTGGAAGGTGGCATGCCAATGCCGTTCCTGTTCCTGAAGAACAACACCTTCTCGTTCTCGCCGCGGGCCCCCTCGTTGGGCTCGACCCACTGGCAGGTCTTCGCGCTCTTCCATAGTGCCTTGATGAAGCCCACTGGGCCGCCCTGAGTGTCGCTGCGGTAGTGCTGGCCCATGATCGGCTTGATGGCCTCGGTGGCCTCGTCAGCGTGGTAGAAGGGGATGGTGGAGATGTAGTGGTGCAGGACGTGGGTCTCGATGATACCGTGGAAGATGTGGCGGCCGATGAAGCCGAACTCGCGGTCGATGGTGGCAGCGGCGCCGCGGGTGAAGGTCCAGGCCTCGGCGTGGTAGTGTGGCAGGGTTGGGTCGGTGTGCTGCAGGTAGGTGATGGCGACGAGCCAGTGGTTGACCCATAGGTAGGGGAGGAAGTACCAGACGAGCAGGTTGGTGAAGCCGAAGCGGTAGCCGATGAAGCCGAGGATGGAGGCGGTGATGGCCAAGCCGAGGTCAGAGAGCAGAATCAGCTTCTCGTCCCTGCGCTCGTACAATGGGGAGGATGGGCTGAAGTGGTTGACGGTGCCGTCGCCGTTCTGCTTGCCCTTGCCCTTGCCTTCGAACTGCTTCTCATGGTTGTTGTGGCCGGTGACGTTGGTCATGAGGTAGGATGGCCAGCCTGCGAGCTGCTGCGCGAGGAGAGAGGTGGCAGTCGCGATGGGGGTCTCCTCCATCAGCTCGTGCATCTCGTGCAGCAACCAGCCCATGCGGGAGGCGTGCTCCTCGCGGGTTCTCGGCAGGAAAACCATGTCCCTCTCCATGTTGCCTGTCGCCTTGTGGTGCTTGCCGTGGGAGATCTTCCAGCTGAAGTAAGGCACAAGGAGGGAAGAGTGGCAGAACCAGCCAACAGTGTCGTTCAGAGTCTTGCTTGGGGAGAAAGATTGATGACCGCACTCGTGGGCAAGAACCCACAGGCCAGTGCCAAAGAGACCCTGCAGGAAGGTGTACACCGCCCAAAGACCTGCTCGTAGCGGCGTTGAAGGGACGTATTCTGGTGTGCAGAAGGTGTTGAACAGATAGAATGTGGTGCCAAGGTAGACAACGTCTCTCAGAACGTAGCTCAGGCCGGTGATGGCTGAACGCTCAAAGCAATGCTTTGGGATGGCATCGCGAATGTCCTTGATCGAGTAGTCTGGGATCTTGAACTCGTTGCCCCAAGTATCGACCAGCTCTTGCTTTGGCCCCTGCTGGAAATCTTCCACTGACCCGAGTGATGAGAGGGAGGTCGACGAGGCCGATGCGATAGGGGAGTCGCTTGGGCTGCCGGTGGTCGAGTTTGAGGATGTCGAGGGGACAGAATCGACTGTGATGGTTCTCCTCATGGCCGCCTTCTGCGGCAAGGCAGTGGTGCTCATTTTGGCTGGAGTTGAACGTGCTTGGGGGGGAAAGTCTACGTGCGATTGGAGCAGGAACGAACTGCAAAACAACACTGCAATCCGGGTTCTTTTAGGTCAACTAGCTGATCGACCGAATAGACAAGAGGTTGCGGTTGAACAATGGTCGTCGTTGAATTGCGGATACACTAGAGACAGCTTGGCACGTTGAGATGAACAGGACAGATCGCAGAGCAGAGTCAACTGTAGCACAGGGCCGCGAGTGACTTGCGGCAGGTGACAGAGGGTTGTGCAGATACGAGTATTAAAGGTAGAGGGGGATTGGAGGGTGAGTGAATGACTTTAGCTCCAGAGCAGAGAGAGCGAGAGAAGAGGCGACTGAGGTGAAGAGAGAAGAAAACAGAAAATCAAAGGAGCATCCGAGCGGGAAGAATTGGAGAGAAATAGCAGGATTTTGAAGCCAGAGAGAGTACCGCCTTGCAACAGAGGCGGTCTGTTCGCCTCAGGGTGCTGTAGTGTGTTAGGTCTTGGGGTACTCTGTAACAGGCATGGCATGGACATGGGCGTGGGCATGGGGCAGGCATTTTGCAAAAATAATGGAAATCGGTGGGTGGGTAGAACCGCACCGCTCTAGAATTCCTCAATCAGGGACTGATGTTCAGGCCGAGCGCGCAGGAGACTAGGCCTAGGTGGTCTGCCTTGCAGATTTCCCGGCTGTGCTGTGACTAGCCCATGGGAATGGGAGGGAGGGTGTTCCCTTTCCCCCCCAATTTCCATTTGACAGGCTGTCCAGCCATTGGCGGTCGTCCGTTGTTGTTGTTGTTGTTGTTGTTGTTGTGGTGGTGGTGGTGGTGGTGGTGGTGGAACAGGACCTCAAACATCACATGCATATCTCAAAGTCGGGGTTCACTGCGTTCGAGGGGACAGCATCAACCGCTACCGGCCCTCAAGGAGGATATGCAGGCGAGCGCACAGGAGGTGGAGCGATTTCCACAGCGATGTGCAGAAGACTCGGGAAATATCGACTCGAATAACCAACAGCAGCTGGGATCGTTGGTAGAGAGCACATCCGCTTAGGTCCCCCCCCCTTGGTCCCAAGCAATGCACGCGCCTGCGCACGCTATCTCGCGGTACCTACAGCAATCACAGCGAGGGAAGAAAAAGGAAGGAAAGAAGGTTTGAGCCAACCCACTTGGCCCGCCCGTCTGGCCCAAGCATCACCCTGCATTTGAGAGCGTAGGCATAAGGGAGCAAATCCAGCACATCGACAACGGCGAAGTGGAAGATGCAGCAGGGGGGGTTGAAGGGTGTAGTCCCCTACCGCGCTAACTTTGCTAGACTTCACAGCTATAGTCCCATTTAAATGTGCAGCAGCAGCAGGGAAACACACATGGACCGCTGTTTAGCATTTCCCCCCTGTCGCCGCCCTGGGGCTGGCCAATCCCAGGCCGCCCTGCCCTGCCAAGTCCCGCTCCCGGGTTGGCTCCGTTCGCTCGCTTGTCACCCCAATCAACGCCAAGCGCGCGCGACGGCTGTAGGGAAGGGTGAAAGATGGGAAAACCATGGGAAAATTCATGGACTGTTGAGAACTGGGGCTTTCTGCTGCCACTACTTCGGCCCTTCGCCCTTCTCGCCACCAGGACACCATTGTCGTCGTAGCCGTGGTCGTGGTCGTGGTCGTGGCCTTCGCCTGCCATTGCCCGTACATGCGTTAGCCGTACTGTGAAATGTCACACCGCCGTCATGGTCCCTTCTTTTTCCGATCGGAAGACAGCCGGTCTGTATCATCGTGCGAGTCCCAGCTTCCCCCCCCC
>MU003917.1:0-15317 GCA_010093785.1 Polychaeton citri CBS 116435
CCAGGTAGCCCATCTGCTCCAGGCTACCCAAGTGAAACCCCAGGTAGCCCATCGGCTCCAGGCTACCCAAGCGGAACTCCAGGTAGCCCATCTGCGCCATCGTACCTGACCGAGACTCCAAGCACTCCAGTTGCCCCAACCTACCCAGGAGAGACCCCTGGTAGTCCAACTGCTCCTGGCACCTCTTGCGAGGCGCAGACCGTCACTGTCACGGAGACGATCTGCCCAACTGCACCTCCATACACCCCTGGCGGCCCGGGTGCAACCTCGTACGTCACTGAGACCATTACCGCAACCCTGAGCAACGGCCACACAACGAGCATCACTGTCAGCTACACTGCGCCTCCCTCGACCCAGACAACCCCCGTCGGCCCAGGCCAGCCGGGCACGTCCTCGACCACGAAGTTGACCACCTACACCACTTCGTACACCACCACTAAACCTACCGTCACCACTTACACTACGGGCACTAAGACTATTACGACCTCCTACCTGACCACCTCGAAGGTCACTACCGTGATCACCGCGTCCACTGTCGTGCCATGCCCACCATCCTCCACCAAGACCCCTCACGGCCCTTACCCAACCAAGTCAACCGATAGCATTCCGCCTTACCCTACCGGTTCTGGCTCCGTCCCGCCAAACCCATACCCAACTGGCTCATACCCACCTCCACCTAATCCATACCCAACTGGGTCGTATCCACCACCGCCAAACCCATATCCAACTGGCTCTTACCCACCACCACCTAACCCATACCCAACTGGCTCTTACCCGCCACCACCAAACCCTTACCCAACTGGCTCTTACCCGCCACCACCAAACCCATACCCGACTGGCTCTTACCCGCCACCACCAAACCCTTACCCGACTGGCTCTTACCCGCCACCACCAAACCCATACCCGACTGGCTCTTACCCACCACCACCAAACCCATACCCGACCGGCTCTCTCCCGCCGTACCCAACTGGCTCTGGATCGCCTCCACCATACCCAACCGGCACCGGTAGCAACCCTCCCCCATACCAGCCAAGTGGGTATAGCATCGTGAGCAGCTACCCCATCTACCGTAGCGGAAGCTGCTTCACAAGCACGGCCGTGAGCGACGCCAACCCACCACCTTACGCCACGCCATCTGCGTATGAGTCTTCCTCTTCCTCATCGGTTGTGTCTGCACCCACTTACGCTGTTCCAACTTCGTACTAGGTATGAATAGCAAGCATGGGTTGGTCAAGGAGCGGAGCTAGATTCATTAAAAAGAGCGAGAGACGGTTTGGAGTATATCAATGAGCACATATCTTCAATTCTTCACGACGCTCCTTTGTATTTCTACTTCAATTCGCCCTTCTTCGGGGCTTGATGGGTGTTCAAAAAAGGAAGATGGCTTTTGCTTTTTCTGATTTGTTTTATCGCGATACCATTCTGTACATACAGACTAGTCTGATTTATCTTAATCTCATTATACACTCGAACATACCTTACTTCCTATCGTCGTCAATATCATCTAAGCTTTGCATCATGTCCATACTCCTCTGCCTGTTTATGACGTAGGAAAGGCTGCGTATCCATGTCGCTTTCCCGTATCACCTAGGTACTTGCCTCTTCAATGTGTCACACCTGAAGAACTAATCATAAGACCACGCCTAACTATCTGCCTGAGACCATCTTGGTAAGTACCAATCCCACTTGACGGTTCTTGACCCTGATTTCCTGAATCACTCCTGATCGGCACCCATTTCAAGATAGAGGAAATAATCGTAGCTGAGATGATATGTCCCCAAACGACATTTAGTAGGCGCCGTGCCCAGTCATAGATGCTATTTTCGACCCAAGATAGTAGGGTGGCAACTTCGGAGGGAACGAGATATTTGCCTTGGTTTCTGGGAGTTGATGCGGACAAGACCATGGGCCATCGCAGGTCAGTCCACGACACCTGCCCAGTTGTTCCACCAGCCTCAACACTCGAGTGTTCATGCGTATATGTATACAACTAAGAGGAAGTGGCCGGCGAGAGTGCCCGGGAACCAAGAAGTCAGGCCTCAAAAGGACGCGGCAATCCAGATGCAAGGTGAAGTTGCCAGTGTTTCCCTCTCTTCGTCGTGGTTTCTGCTGCTGTCGTATTACACCTCGTTCCGGCCCAATATCTGCACTGGTCAACTGTTACATCCCGCCAACAACACACAAACTTCGTTGAACATCACCAATAGCATACACCCTTCAATCCATCTACATGAACAACATCAACAGCGTCTTAAACTCGCTAAACCTCCAAAACTCTTCAGACATGCCGTCAGGGGACGAACAGCAGCCCCTTCTCTCACCTCAATCTGAACGTCACTTCAACGTCTCAGACAACTTCAGCAACGCCCGTCGCTCACCACTAGCAGCAACAAGCTACCATGACCAAGACGAAGAAGACCACAATGGCAATATCAATAGCCAAGCAACACGCGTCAACTCCTTCTACTCCTCACCTCGCCACAGTATCCCAAGAGGCGACGGCCAGCACTCACACAACAGCGGTAGCCAGCATGCCTACGCCAGCGACCGCCAGCGAGATGCCACACCTCTGGCAGACGGCGAGCCGCTCCCACCCTCAGCCTTCTACAAAATGATTGGCATGCGCGCCCCGCCAGAGCAGCCCATGCTCTCTGCCAGCGCGCTCGAGGCTGGCAGCGGCCTCTACCACGATATCTCGCACAACCACCGCCGCCTGAAGCGCGCCTATCGCCTCTTCGAAACGGTCATCTACCTTGCTCTGCTGGTCCAGACGCTCCTCAGCACCATCTTCATCGTCCTCGGCAGCGTCAAGGGCGACTACCACATCTGCATCGCCGTGCTGGGCGCTGTGTCGGCCGTGATCGCGGGCGTACTGGCGCTGACGAAGGGGACCGGCATGCCGAACCGCATCCGCATGGAGCGCGACTCGGTGTGGGAGGTCCGCCGCATGTGCGAGGCGCTGTACTGGCAAGTCAATGCCGGGAAGCACGCGCGGTATGAGGACGTCGAGGACATCTGGAAGAGGTTCATGGATATCAAGCGGAATGCGGCCAAGAACCATCCGGACACTTGGAATGCCAGTCGTCGGTCTTCTTCTGCAGGGTCGAACTCGTTGCGTTGACGGGATGGGATTTGTCGTAGTTCAATATCTCGAGCTTACCGGAGGATGGCTGTAGGTGAAGTCAAGCTCGACTGTTCACTAATGATGAGACCTGAAGTGGGAGCTGTAGCCAGCAACCTGGGGCGGAACATCTTATCTATATTGAACGGCGCTGTTCTATCCTCTCAAGAACTGTAAACTAGATCTTCTCCTCTGCTAGAAATTCGTAACGACCCTTCAACACCTACGCTCAACCCTCAGACACAGCATTGCCTCGTCTCATATCAAAACCCTAGGTCATATGACACTTGAAGCATGTTGCAACTTCCTATCTCTCCCCTTCATCCATACTCTGGATCATGACCTTGATGCCTCCCTGCTTGGCATCAGCAGCCACCTTGAAAGCTTCCACCGCGTCCTCGAGCCTGAACCGATGCGTGACCAGCTTCGACAGGTTGATCACCCCACCCTTCAGCAGTCTGATAGCTCTGGGCCAGGTATTGGAATAACGGTACTGGAACTGCAAATCCACCTCTCTCGTACTGAGCCTCATGAAAGGAATCTTGATCTCCGGCTTGCCAACTCCAATGACAAACACCTTGCCTCCAAACTTGGTCACCTGGATAGCGCCTGCGACGGAAGACTCCACGCCCGTACACTCCATGCACACGGCGGGCTCGACGCCGTCAGCCAGCTTGAGAACCTTGGCGGCAAACTGCTCAGGCGAATCGGCGAAGTCGACCTTGTGGGTGCGCACACTAGGCACGAGCTCCTTCGCGAAGTCGAGGCGGCCCTGGTCGATGTCGGTGATGACGATGGGCTCCGCGCCGGCGGCCTTGACGCACACGAGCGTCACGAGCCCGATAGGGCCAGCGCCGCAGACGACCACGCCGTCGCCGAGGGTGATGTTGGCGCGCTGCATGCCCGCGAGCGCGACGCTGAGGGGCTCCAGCAGCGCGCCGTCCTCGAAGCTCATGTCGCCGATCTTGTGGCACCAGACGGCCGGATGGTTGACGTAGCGGCGTAGCAGGCCTGGGATGGGGGGCGTGGAGCGGAAGAGCACATTCTCGCACCCGTTGTACTTGCCCGTCAGGCAGGGCTCGCATTCGTTGCAGATGATGTTGGGCTCGATCGCAACGCGGTCGCCGATGCTGTGCGACTTGACTGACGGGTGTTTGGCCACGACCACGCCGGCGGATTCGTGGCCGAGGATGTGCGTGTCCTCCACTATCATGGGGCCGATGCAGCCGGCATGCCAGAAGTGTACGTCTGATCTGTATGTCGTCTCTCGGTCAACACAGCCCTTCTACCTTTCCGCCTCGCGGTCGCGCTCGAATCGGTGAGGCCACATCTTACCCGCAAATACCAGTGCTCTTGATCGCAATGGTCACTTCCCCAGGCTTCAATCCTTCACCCTTCTCAATCTCCTCCTGCTTTGGCTCGGCGTCAGCAACCCAGAGGTCATGCTGCGGATTCGTGTAGACGCCGATGTTGGCTTTTGAAGGCTTCGTCGTTGTGACAGTTGCAGTGGCCATCTTTACTGAGAGCTTCTTGCACCACTCAGATCAATAAGAAGTCTAACTGCAAGAACAACCCCAGACAATACAATGTGAACTTTGAGATTCAAGACAGTCGGATTGGAAAAAAAGAGAGAGGAACGAGAAGAACCCGAGAATCAGACTCCTACTAGGAAATAATAATTGCTCCCAGTCGCATGCACCGAGGCCAATAATCAGGTACGGATGATGCACCCTCGCATCCAGGGACGACGATCGCATTACTTCAATGCCCTGCCTATCTGCTCGGATAGTTGGCTGACTGAAGCATGGGGGATACGACTCCATCCCAAGCTCCCCCGGCACAACGAGCCTAAATCCCCAATTCCCTGTCATCAATCCTCAATCTCATTCACGCCCGCTAATATCGATTCCCTGTCGTTCAGCATCTCTACGAATTGGAGATGTAATTCTTCCGTCCTCTTGCTCTATGCTACGGAGCAGAACGAGACGTGTGCACTGTGGGGTAGAGATGACGGCAGCGGGGTAGAATTTCTCAGATAACTCGACTAAAACATAGGGCCTCCCCGCCCAAAAAGGAATTCCTCGCCAAAGTGGGACGCCTGACCCTCCCTCGGTGGAGTTGCTGTCGGGACCAATGTGGAGGGGGAAAGGATCGGGCTGAGAGGTGGAATTATTATTCTTCCCCGTTCTGTCTCCTCGCCAGGACTCACTGTGTACGATGGATTGTATAGCCCTGTTCTACGGCGTGGGTGGGAATAACACGGCCCCCAGTGGCGTTCCTGGACTGGTGTGCCAAGCTCGGTGGGAGGGTGCTGGCTGATGGCATTCTGCCTAAATACGCCGTATGTTGAGCGAGGACTGCATTTGGGGCAGGGTGGCTTTTCTGGAGGTAGAGGGTCGCTGGCAGGCTAAATACCGTGGGTTTTCCCAGTGGTCTGCGGCTCATTTCACACTGCCTACTGTCAAAGGGGAGTTTCAGCACGGCAATTTTGGATTGGTTCGTATTCTATCCTATCAGGGAACTTGGCTTTGGACGTCGTTCAATTCTCCATTTAACATACGTCTTGTCCATTCACATGGACTCGCGCGTAATCAAGACAGTACCGCTCCAGACTAGGCTAAATACAGACCACAGGCAAGGTCCCACCCATTGCCTGTATTTTTTGGGGTGGCGCCGCCATCAGAGTCCAAAACAGGGTGAAAAGCACCAAGTTTGTGAGATACAAGCGCCCTTCCCAAGGATAGACAAAATCAAGAACCTGCACAAATTCCACCTCAAAGCATTCAAGCGCCCAGCATCTCCCTCTCCTTCCTCTCCTTCCTATCCCCAGCAGCGTTGATTTCCTTCTTCATCTGCTCCAGCCTACGGTGCATCTCCCACAATTTGGTCCTTTCATCCTTACTCACGGGCTCCCCCCTGAGCCTCTTGTCCTCGACTTCGTCAAATAGCTGCTCGTAAGCCGGGTAGAACTTGTCCTCGATATCCCTAGCCAACCTGATGGCCTGAGTGAAGCTGAGCTCGCCTCCGACCTCTAACTCGGCTGAAGAGGTGGCGGCGGCCTGCTCTGCGTTGCGGATTCTGCGTTTCATAGCCTCGAGCCTGCGATGCATCGTCCACAGCTCTTCGTTCTCCCGCTTGTCGAGTCTCTCGCCGCGAGCTTTCTTGGCTTGCTGGTCGGCGAACATCTTCTGATAGACTGGGAAGAGCTCGTCCTCGAAGAGACGGGTCAGGCGGATGCGTTCCGCGTCGGAGAGGAGTTGCTCGGTGAGTGCATCGGCGGCTGCGGAGGAGATGTTGCTGTCGCTTGTGTCGAGAATGGCGGCTTCGGGGGATGTGTGAGCAGTGCTGTTCCGAGTGCCGGTCGAGCCGCCCGAGCGTGAGCCGGCAGAATGCTGGGAGAGGGACGACATCGAGTTGTTTTTCTGGTGCTGCTTCTTGATCGGTGGTTGGACATTTGCCTCCCTGCTGTGCCCCTTGACCTCTCGCTTCACACCAGCTGTGCTCGAGGATGCCTTGACTTTGCTCGAGTCTGCCGCGCTTGACGAAGCCTTCTGTACCCCCTTAACATTTGAAGGCTGTGGTTGAATGGGTGCGTTTCGCTTGTGATCGGCAGGCATAGAAATCGCAGAGTCGCTGCTGGTGTTTGTGTCTTGCCGCTTCCTGAACCCATTCGTGATGCCCAGCCCTTTTGGAGTTTCCGCACCTGCCTTGCCTTTCTGGACGCCTACCGCACTTCGATCAGAGACATCAGAGGGAACGCGAGGGCGAGCTGCGCCCAGTGGTGAAGGGACATTGGGGCGACTCTGAGGTTTCTGGGGGCTGTGCTGCGGCTTCTGTGAGGAAGGCGCGGCAAGTGTATGCGAGGGGTTAGGAGTGGCCTTCCCTGGCAATGGTGTTTTCGTTGGCTTCATGGCAGGAGATGCTGCCGGCATTGAGGGAGCCGACTTTATGTTGGCGGCAGCGCGTCTAGCGATGGCCTTTGCAACGAGCCTGCTCGTAGGCGGGGCAGGTTCGTCACTGCTGTCGGGCGACGAAGCATTGGCAGCAGCCTTCTTCTTCACCGACTTTGCTGGTTTTGGCCGCGATTGGCTGGTCTGTGGTTGCGGCTTTTCCGTAGTGGCCTTCACCTCGCCCTCCTCTTCACTACTCGGCTCATCGGAGCTGTGTATGATCTCAGCCGACTTGACCTTAGAAGACGTCTTCCCAGCTCCAGTAGCCTGCCTCTTTGCTGGTTTGGTTGTTTCGCGGTCGCTGGCCAAATCATGTGGGTCTTTCCGTTTCTTCTCCTTGGCCTCGACAGCAGCGCGGGCTTTCTTGGGATCCTTTGCCAGCAGTCGCTTCATGATATCGCCTTTCCCACTTCCAGGACGAGGTGTGCTAGGCCCGAGTCGTGGGGTGTTTGCTGCGCTCGCATGCTTGCTTTCGCTCAGTCCCTCATGGTTTGGATGAGGACTGGCTGTAGTAGGTATGGATGGGGTTGATGCATTGTTGGCTTGCGAGCCACCCAGATGCAGCCTGGAGAGTACGGTCCCTTTGCCTCTATCCTCTTTCGGCAACAGCAATTGCCACAACTTCTCATCCTTTCCTAACCTCAACCTGTCGTACGCTTTGATAGTGTTGTCGATGGCGGCCTGACGGTCACCCTGGGACGAGTACTTGAATTTCCAAACATCCAGCTCTTTGAACGACCGATCGAGTAACTGCCACTTGCCGTCAACCTGCTTGCCCAGTTTCGCTAGCACCTTCTCAAGCTGATCCTTAGGTATCCGTGTCTTGCTGCGAATGTCCTCGACGGTTGACGGTCCCATCGCTAGCAAGTGTATCAGAGCCTGCCGCATGGCCTGTGTTTTGGCAGCGGAATCACTTGTCGGCACCGAGGTAGGACCAGCGCCTGGGCGAGGCGTCGACACAGATGTCATTGGGCTTTCGGAGCCTCTGGCGGAACCGAGCAAGCCTCGACGCCCATTCATTCTCTGTTCGCGGGCGGCTTCGAATCGGTTTTTGGGTGTCGGTAGGATCGAGTCGGATATGTTGGCGGCCTGCGCCTTCTTCTCCTCGGCAAACGAAGCGAGCCTGGTTTGGAGGTTCGCCAGGGCGGAATCTACACCGGCTGTATCTGCCCTGGCCTTCTCCTCGCCTCTGATCTCGGCACGGTGATTGATAAGGGTTGCGAAACGGAGCTTTGCATCTTCGCGTTCGTACAGTTCGGTGCGGAATGGCTCTGAAGTTAGATTGAGTCCAAACGTCTGACCACCTATACGGAAGTGCTATAAGGGCACCATTAGCAACCTAAATGCCCGCATCACAGGAGGTGTGAAGGGAGAGACATGTCCTACCGGGACCTTTCCAGTCTCGAATAAGAGACCGCTTCCCTTGGAGGAAGCATGCTTGATATCTTGGAGGATGCGCTCGTTGAGTTTGAGCAGAATGGCAGGATTGGAAGTGGCATGTTTCTCAGAACTGGGGCGGCCAAGGAGAGTGAGGCCGCTGGCTGGGACGTCCCACATTGACATTGCTGGATGGGTATTATACTGCTGCTGCTTCTTCCTCTGATGCTGTGCTCCTGCTTCAGAGTGTTGCTACCGACGCCAACGGTGTAGACTGTCCGGTGTGGTGGCAAGGAGTGCAAGCCATAGGTAGCTGTCGTTGTTCCCGTGCCTCGCTCCCTCACGCTTTCAAAAGTACCCTGGCTGGAGACAAAGGGCCCGGCATAAGCAAAGTCCCCCAATTGTCGCGGCTTTCAAAAAAAGGGCGGGTGACTCAAAAAGAAGCAGACTCACCAATCACGAGGATTGTTGCAATACAGGAGTCAGATGGGGAGGATGATCTGTGTGTTTGGTTGGGGGGACAGGGAAAACAATTGCGGGAATTTATGGAGCTGGGAGAGCGGATGTCCCAAGAGAGGAATGGGATGTTATGACATGCTGAAGAAGGCGAGACACACAGCGAGGCAAAGGACTGAAACCTGCTGTGGAATGGGACGACGTTGGAGCCCTCTCGGGAGTGAAGGAAGGCAAGAAAGGCAGAGCGAGTATAGAGAGCGAGAGGAAGAGGGATTGGAGGTGGTGGTGTGAGCAGTGAAGGCAAAGAGGTGCCTCACAGTGGCAGAGAGAGAGAGAGAGAGACAGAGGGCAGTGAGCGAGAGAGGCCCGGTAGTCGACGAAGCGTAGAGGGCCTGAGGATGTAGGTTGCACTAGTGCAGTCCCAATGTGGAATGGCGCCCAGTGTGGGACAACACCGACCAACCGATTGGGTTGCGGGCCACAGTTACACCTAACACTATTACGCTCTCTCTCTTGTGTATGCAAGTATGTAAGTATGTATTGCCCGGCCAAGCGATCCTTTCTGTTTGATGTGTGTGTGTGGTGTGTGGTGTGTGTGTGTGTGTGTGCCTCCTCCCTACCACGAGGCTGACACATACATGTACATCCGTCCTTGTTGCATGAGGTGCACATTCGCTGCCTCCTTCGGGAGACAGTGTGGCGTACTTGGAAGCTGGGCGGTCCACAGCTAGCTCAGCAGACTCGAGGACTTGGAGAAAGATAAAGGAAAACGTTAGACCCAGCTCTACCTGCTGCAAATGGGTGGGGAAAAGAAAGGTAGGTGACAAAGAGACTCTGTCCAGGTACACCAGAGCCAGGGCTCCTCCAGCGGACACGCAGAAGCAGCCAGCCGTGAGGACATGTATACGGCCTTGACGTTAGCCCACCATCTCCGAGAAGACGGTCCCCAGGACCTGCTGTGACTGTGATGATACAGTGCAGGGCAGGGTGTAGGGTAGCATACACATACGTGCTGTGCTGGATGCTAGGGCAGAGCCACTGTAGGTACAGTACTGTACAGCATCGTCCTCGGGCAATCCAAAACGGTAATGGAAGCGAAGGGAAACAGGCGAGACGAGGCTCGTTCCGGTGCCGTTGCGACGCGCGCTCGCGCACCTACATCCGCAGCACCTCGTTACCCAATCAATGGCTGGAATGTACGACGCTGACAATTCCTCCTCCTGGCTGCTACCCGTAGACGGTACGTTTGTCTGGATTCTCGATTGCAGCCCAATAGGCGAAGAGCCAACACCGCTCTTTCGAAGGGCCACGATGACTGTCTTGTCGTGCGTTGGAGGGGGCTTGTCGACCGACACGTCGCGCAAATGCATTGCGACTGTCTCGAGCAAGCCATGCGCCAAGCTGTCCATCGAGCCTAGCCTTTCCCTTCCCCGAAAGAGACATGGCAAGGGCATCATCACTGTGGATGCATTGAATGTCCCTAGGTACTTCGCTAGGTACCTTGGGATTATACTTTGGTGGCGTTGCAGTACTTCCCATTCGGCTCTGCCGTGGAGAGGGCTCTGCACACACTCATGGACTTCTTTATCTTCTCTAGACCACCAGGCTGTGAGGAGCACATGTAGCTCCATCATTCTCTCCACCACCAGCCAACAGCCAGAGTTGTTCTCGCCACCACCGCTCAGGGAACAATGGATTGCCTAGGTACCAAGCGGTCCCACCGGAAAAACCCAAAGTCGAGGATCCGGTAGAACTTTCCGACAAACCCATCCTCCCACCCTTGCCCTGGACCAAGCCACGGTCCATGCCAGCCAGCCTCCGGCTCGGAAGGGCGGGCGATCCTCAGGCAACCCAAGCCGAGACAGACAAATAGACAGACAAACAGACAGACAGACAGACAGGCGGATAAACGCGCGCAACCTTGGCAGAAAGAAAGAGAACCCCATGCAAACCTCTTTCGGAAGCAGTTGCACCACGCGTGCTCCATCTTTCGCCTCCAGAGCGTGTGCCGTGGGATGCATCCATGTATTCCTACGATCGATCTCCTCTACTGCGCTACTACACAATAATCATGTGCCGTGTCTTACTTGCATGAATGTCTGCGTCTGTCGCAAGCCACGGGACCCTGCGGGATGGGAGTGTGCAGGTGGTTCTCTGACCTAGAATTCACGACGAGTGGTGATGATTTATGATGGTGATGTTATGCCATTGGTGAGGACCGGGATCTCGAATTCACCTCTCTCTTTCTCACCACCTTTAGACAAACCCCTCTGAGAGAGCTGGCTGGTTGTCCCAGGTTTCGAGCACACCAGTAATAGCTTGCGAGCTCACTGACCTTGGAGATGTACGGTATCGCTTCGGTATCTAGGAAGCCGGGTACATACCTGGCGTGGCTGGTCATCGTCTCTTGCTCCAGTTCTGGTCGCATCCTCCGACTGTGCGGGTTGTACTGCAACCACGTCCCACCAGGGCTTTACCTGCAATTACGTCGGATCGGTCTGCTGCTGGTGTGTGGCTGGTAGCCTCATACATCGCGGCGTAAACGTCTGGATATCTAGAAGGGGTGGTAGCGAGCCAATGGGGTGACATGCAGGCCCTTCATATTCTCGGGTTCGTCTCAATGGACCTGCCTGCATCACTATTTGATCTCGCCAGTCCTAAAGGATCTTCCGCTCTTGGAGTCTTATCAGGCAACAAGAGATCGTACGCTCTACACGCCTCCAGCGTCATGGCACCCGCAGATAGGCCTCTCCATGGCGCATCCTCACTGCACGCCCTCTTCACTCCTGCATCACCTGCTCCATGATTATTCGACCGGTCTTACGAGATCTGTAGGGTACTTCCCTCCCCTAGCCAAGCGCCCCCTAAAGTTCGTCATTAGGTTCAAGTTCCTTGTGAATGAAGGTAGCCTACATTCATCCAAGGCGGAGACCATCTACGTCCGTTCGCGCGCAGAGTGGACACAAGTACTATTGTAACCATACGAGCGACCTGGTACCACGTAGGAAAAGAAATGAAATCATAGAGCATATGCTTCAATTCACAGAAAGACAGGTGAGTTGGTCGGTTGTCAGTGCGAATGGAGTGTTGGTGGATGTATCAACGTTGTAAGGTAGAGAGAAGAGCCTATCATAAAGAGTGCGAACAAGGACATGTCTGACGCCCGACTCGGGTCAGGCGCACTTCTTTCCGCCTGAGGAAATACTCATTTAACAATTGTGTCTGCTATAAATGCTGTTGACCCCTGTGATACAATTACATGGAGATGCCGGTGTTGGGCAGAAAGGGCGCTTGCGGCACGCCCCTTCCACGAGACGGCCTGAAAGCGCGGTGCTGCCTTCTGTCTGTCTGTCTTCCTGTCTAGGCGCCAGCAGGAATGAGTTTCGACTTGCGGCTTGCGAGTTGCGAGACGACACGATCTCTGTTAGTATCCCCAAAAAAAAAAGAATTGAAAATAAAAAAAAATAAAAAAAATTGAGCGAGCACAAGTCGACATGTCCATTTGTGCTGCTTCAGGTTGCAAAACCAATATCTTCGTCGACGCTACCACATGGCATGTTGATCATTGGCCTGACAGTGTGTGGTAAAGTCTGCGGGCATAGTTGTCCGCCAAGATTCAGCCTTTCTTACGCGCCAGGACGGGATGGAAGAGACGACATTACTCTGACCCAGACATCTCCAAACACGGGATGGATGATCAAGGCTATGATCCCTGAGCAAGCTTCCCAATTTCCAGATTGTCAGGACTACTGAGCCTCACTAATTGCAAGGCCTAGCTCACCGGATCCGCTTGTGGAGGCTATCGTTGCCGCCCTGAAGCGCTTCCATTAGCCAATGAGACGCGGACAGACCGGTGTAGATCTGCAGCCTTAGCTTGTACTGGTGGACTGCCACACAGGACAGTCCTCAAATACAGGACTCGGTCCTGTTGGTTTGTGATTCAGACATCGACATCCACATACTTTACAGTCCACCTTGCCTAAGCAGGACTCTCTCTCATCATGGCCGAAGCTGTAGGCGTGGCTTCCGGGGTACTGACGCTGGCCGTCTTTGCCTTCCAGTCCAGCGTTAAACTTTATCAGACGGTTGGAAGTTTCAACTCTCATCAGCAACGCGTGAAGGACCTCGTAGAAGAGCTCAGCGCGCTGAGTGGAGTATTGAGTACTCTCGCCGAGACGATCAAGGGTATGACTGGCGTTGACTTCTCTGCGCTCGACCTCCCTTTGAAACGATGCGGTGATGCATGCAAGGACTTTGAGGGTGAACTATTGAAGAGCTCCTCGCGTAGTGGGGGTAACCGCACGAGCTTTCGCGACTGGGCGAAGTTGAGATATATGCGTGAAGATATCGATGGTTTTAGAAGGCTCCTGGCTGGTTACAAGATGACGGTCACCATTGCTCTCATAGATGCGAACCTGTAGGTAATCCTGTCCCCCACGCCGAATGAGTAATGGACTGATCATTACCGTCTTCGACTTCTGCCAGCCGTCAATCCTCAGCCACTGCTGAGAACGCTGAAACCTATAACGACATCCTGGAAACTGCCAAGGCTGACCTCGAGGACCGTCTCGAGAGGATAGATGGCAAGCTTGACTCCATAGTTCAACAAAACATATCACGTTCTGGATCTGAGACGCATGAGCTGGAGCTGATAAAGGAGGAACGACTGAGCACGGAGAAATGCCTGCAGATTTGTGCCCAGTTGTCTGATCACATCAGCCAGATTCAAGAAGCAGCCAAACAAAAGCAGAACGAGGATGGATCCACTGATCCCGCCAGCCTGCCTCACAGAATCGCTCACGAAGGTCTGGAAGAATGCAAGAGCAGTCTGGCCCGCACTGCCCTCCAGCTCGAAAGCTATGAGAAGCAGCTCTTCACTAGAATGACGAGCAAATTGAAAACCTCGATCAGCTCAGACGAAGCGCGTGCAGACCTCGAAAGGCTACGGGATGAATGGGAGGCAACGCGGCAGGGCATGCTTATCTGTACCAAGGCACAAGACCACCTGAAGACCGACATCACTATGATTGACAACTATGCTACGGGCGACGCAGTCCAGTTCATGGTGTCGACCAACAACAAGATCATCCATGGTAAAAACAGAGGAGTTGGTTGGAAGACGAGACAGGTTGGTGGCCACCTTAGCGATGAATCGGTTCAGCAGATAGCGCGGACCCTAGGCACCATCACCATCCCGAGCGCAGAGCAGGCGGTCCCTCGCCCTGCTTCTCCGCCGCAGCGTGAAACAACGTCTGTGCCCAGCAAGCAGCCGGAGGACAGATCTGACCCGAATTTTAAGGGACGCTATGGGAGAGGTTTCTCGCTGAAACCGGATGATATGCCCGAGTCTGCTGCCAGACCAGCCGAGGCTGGACCAAGCAGGTCATCAAGGGGTTGATCTCTACAAAGATAGAGTCATCGCTCATCAGGACGAGGCTATGGGTGCATCTTGGGTAGGAATAGCATACCGTTGAAGCGTCCCGTCCAACCTTCGAAGCTACACTTTTGCAAAGGTCCCTGCTTCAAAACGAGCGAGCGCTTTGCAGAAGCATCCCAGAGGACCCAGCGCAGTCCTTGATATCAGAGGACACGCAGCCCCAGTAAGCGTCCTAAGCGCTACCTTCAGACGTTTGTTGTTGTCAAAATCTCACCTGTAAGATCGCCATGCCTGTTCGCTCCAGATACCGGCTGTCTCATCCAGCAACGGAGTCGATGGCGGAAGGCTCGATTGAGGAGCGTCTACACTAGCTATGACGACATCTTAGCCTCAAACAGCGGCAATAAGAGCATTAGTTCATCTGGTTTGACAAATTGGACACCCAGCCCTTACGGAAAGTTGGCGTCTTATAGTATGTCCGCCGCTCGTCCACGGATATGGACTCTAAACAACTTTTTGTCATTCGATATGCCGGGTTGTGGGATTTGGTTCGGCTTTTGCGTTTAGTGCTACAAATAACGTCTTGATGTGAGATGCAAGACATTAGCGTTCCTCGTCGTTAGCAGCACTATTGTACACGATTTATATACAGCATGGCAGTTACTTGTCTAATGGCTCAACTTGCTTTCAGCCGCTCTATATTGTACCAGGACAGCATCATGGTTTAGCGACTATATAAAGCCTTCGACACGTAGCCCGAGGCTACAACCTTGCACCAGAGCTTTGCATACTATATCTCAAGGCACTGATCTCCCGTATGCGTCCATTGTGAAGACGCTGCAGAGACATGGTGCCACTGCTGGAACAGGTGCCATCATTTTCATTTTCGGCATCATCATACTTGTTCTCTTGTGTCATTGACGGGAGGTCTGATGAGGACCTCTAATGAGACCCATTCATCGAAGAGCATGCAGAGGTTCAAGCTCATCGATCTCTTGGATTGTACCGTGGAACACGCTGCTGGGGCCGAGGGGGG
>MU003918.1:0-14532 GCA_010093785.1 Polychaeton citri CBS 116435
TAGATTCAGCGCTTTCTGCCGAGCTTATGAATATATTTTAATCCATTGTTGCTTTAAAATTGGTTATGTTTTGTAGGTTTGAAGTTGGTCTACTGCTCGAGCTATAGCACCTTTTGGAGGTGAAAAACAGCTAATATCGAGAGGTTGGAGTATGTGCGAGGTGTGTGGCGGTAGTATAAGTAACTCGATATCGTGCTCTTTACAGAACACTATAAATCGACCCGTAATATGGCTAGAATGACCGTCTAGAACTAATAACCGAGGCAGTTTGATAGGAGGGCGGGTTTCTAGTTCAAAAACTGAGCATAGCTATTGATATCTAAGCTTATTAGACATCCACCCTATGTTACTCGACCCTACAAAGTACCCTAGAGGTGTATCTTTACTAAACTAAGCTCGGTTGACGTTCTTTCCTTTATAAATAAGGAATGGAGGTAAGGCTTTGCTAGAGGCACTTACGCATTTAAGACAGGTTAGTAGCTCACCTCTAGGTGGTACTGCCTTAACCTTAGTACCAATACGTACGTCAACTAAAGCTCTAGTTGACTAATTTGATCCGATATTAAAAGCTGTCTCATCCGCGTTGTAAATGCGATCCGAAGTGAAGGTAGACGTTATAAATAAGCTAGTAACAGCATCAAAGTAGCTATTTATAACAGCTGGCGTTATAGCATTAAATCGGGACCTATCTAGGTTTGTAGTCTAAATGCTAGCGATCTTAGGATGGCGTTTTTTGAAGCGTGAAAGCCAAGTATAGTTAAATGATTGTAGATAAGAAGCAGGTTAAGCTAAAAGCTGTACACGGTTTTGGCGTATTTCTCGAGCAATTTCAAGCGTAAGAGCTAGCAAGGTAGGGAAACTAGACTTTGTTAAGCTAATAAGCCACTTAACAAGTATATGTTCCTCGTTTTTAGTCAGATTCTGGTTTGTTTCATTTGCTGTAGAGCGTGATTTACGTCCAGCAAGGCGGTGGCGGACAGTAGAGTAAGAGATAGAAAACGCTGTAGTAGCTGCCCGAATTGAAGAATAATCGCCGCGTAAGTGACTAGCTATAGCCTCTTGGATGTTGGCTTCTTTTTCCATGTTGTTTTGTTAAAATACAAGAAGAATTGAGCGAGTTATATAAGATCAAAGTGGCCTGGGGGGTGGTTGGGTGGTTCGCTTGGCGTTATAGTTCGCTTGGCGTTAGATGACGTTAATACTAAAGCAATAGGATAATTCGAATAGAAGATCCACTGACATCGAAAAGGTCAGATCGTCATACGTGGCTTATCATAGCGGCATATAAGCACTTTGGTCGTCCTGGAGGTCTTTTGTCTTCTCGACCGTCTATCTCGAAGTCCTATTGCGAGGGTGTTCTTTCCTTCCATTGCGCTCGTGAACCTGGCCCTGATGGAAGTGCTTTCGTATTACTCTGTCAGCTTTCTCATTCGTTCTGCGACTTCGCTGTTTGACATTCATACTCTTGTATTAAAACCTTGGCGATCAAGAAGTCATATATACATGACTTTCACATTGTTGCTGCCTTGAGCCATGATAATACCAGGGGCGTAGGAGAGGAACTCAACCTTCCATCGAATAGCCACACATCTTATAATCATATCGGTCAGTATGTGACAACCCACAACGCGCAGCTCACCTATTGTGAACTCTGACGCCTCTAGCAGCGAAACTAGCGGTCGCTAGAGCATTGTGCACGAAGGCACCCCTGATTCCTTTAGCAATAGCAATTATTGTATACTACGACTGTCCATGAACCCAACTTCAAATAGTACTACCTGTAAGATAGGTGTATGACGTGAACATATGGAGTATGTCTTTTAGAATTGATGAGAAGTAGGTGATGAGGAGCAGATGCAATGTCATTCAACGCCTAGCTCCATTCGACGCCAACGATACACATATCTACCACCCCAGTCACCTTGTTTCCCATATAATTCGCTCACTTTTTGTCATGTTTCAATGGAAGGATGCAGAGGAAAAAGCATAGGTTGAATAAGTCATTGCTAGCTATATGCTCGATGACTATCTCTCGATTCAAGCTACTACGACAGCGTTCTCTGTAAACTTCTTGCCCGATTTATCCTACGAGAACAACTACAGAATGCAAAGAATCAGTACCCAGTTCGCACTGGATATTTGACGAATTCCAGCGAAGCTGTAGCTCCAAGCAGTGGCTGTGCAACGCCTGTTTCTCGCGGGTCGGACCCAATAACGTCTAGTGGAAACCCAAGGTCCAATGGTCGGACGGACTCTAGATATGCCATCTGCGCAGGCGTTAGACGAACATCGAGCGCGCAAATACTCGCCTTCAATTGTGCCATGGTTCTCGCGCCAACTAGCGGGAAGACGTTAGGTGCCTTAGCCAGGATATATGCCAAGGCTACGGTTGTAATTGACTCTACTCCGAGCTCGGACGCGACCTTTTCCAGTGCATCTGAGATAGATTTCTCATCTTTGCTTTGCGTTGCATCGCTCATGATGCTTCGTAGTCCTAACTCTTTCTTCTCGATCATCTCCGATTCTGTCTTGAAATGGCCACCACCCATGACATCCCACGCAAGGATAGCCATGCCGAACTGTCGCGCCATCGGCACAATCTCGCGCTCAAGGTCGCGCCGTAATATATTCCAGCGCCCCTGATAGATGCTGAATGGTGTCTTGCCATAGGCGCGAGCGTATGTATTAGCGGCGGCAACGACCCAAGCGGGCATGTCGGAGGCGCCAAGGTATAGTACCTCGCCACGGAGTACCAGTATATGCAGAGCATCCATAACCTCCTCGATGGATGTAGTCCAGTCCCAATAGTGTACGTATAGAACGTCAATCCAGTCGGTTTGCAGCTTAGCAAGGGACGCACGCACACTCATGTGGAGACTACGACGATGATTGCCGCAGCTATTAGGCGACTTCCCTTTGCCTAGACGGTGGGCTGTATAGTCTGAACTGTACTTAGTGGCGAGTACGATACGGTCTCGAAGGCCAGGGTGGAGAGTCAGCCACTCGCCAATCCACCGTTCCGACTGCTCGTCCTGGTAGTTGCTAGCTGTATCAATGAAATTGCCGCCTCCCGCAACATAGGCATCGAGTAGCTCGAAAGCCGTGGCCTGGGTCATTGCACCGAGCACGCCACTCCAGGCTTCGCCAAAGGTCAACCCGCCAAGTACAAAGGGTGAGACACGGATGCCTGCAGTCGATGAGAGAATACGGTATCGTCCTAACGGCGTAGGAGGGTCGGGGGCCGGTTGATAAATTTGGGACATGATGATGTTGATTTGGAAGAAGAGTCTTTCCTGATCAAATTGCACGGCAAGACGGGTTTTTCGAAGCTCTCTTCAAGCTGCTTATAGTCCGCAATACAGTCAGCCTCCACCACGTGGTCATACACTTTCTTAGCATGAATCCACTGAGCAGAGCAGGGTAAAGATCGAACTGAGACATCTTATTGAATTTGATTCAATACAAGGGACAGTCGTGCCGTATACCAGACTAAAGCATCAGAAACTTTAGCAAAGTCTTTAGAGTCACAGTCAAAAAGTGGATTACCATGTGTTGAGTACTTCACGTATTGGGACTCGAAGCAACACTCTAGGCTTCACTACAGCGTGGGATGCTCGGTGTTGCACTGATTGCGCGAGACAGGTGACACAACTAGATAAGCGCAAAGATGCAACCAAGACACCTCGATAGCCCATAAGGAGTGGATCATCGTGTAACTAAGCTTCTTGTCACTTCATCGTCGTTTTCCCGGTATTTGGCAAGCACTAAATTGCCGTTTATGGTGTGCAACGTTTTCTAGCCTCCGAACGTGAAGCAGCATACTCAATTAATGGGTATGTCGTGAGTAGTTAGTCTTATATCCAGTCTATTGGAGGGTCTTAAAATGGTCGCGTCCGTAGCACATTGCCGGAAAGCATTCCACCTCTTTGACAATAGTTCCCACTGTTTCTCGCTCTCGCGGAAAGCTTTAGGTAGAAAGAGCATAACGAATAAGCAGCAATCAATGCCAACGCTAGAGATGGTCTTCTTTAAGCCAAGAAGCCATTTCCTATTATGATGTCCCTCAAGAACCCACTTTCCCGCCAATTCTCTAATTGCCTCACATAACTTTGAAGTCCATCTCCCCATTGGCTTCGTCTTGCTAACTCCTGACGCCTTGCACTGCTCAGGTAACCCACAGTTTCTCCCTCGTTATTGAAATAGCTTGGAGTGCACTGGCCGTTAACTGTAAATGAG
Organism: Polychaeton citri CBS 116435; assembly: GCA_010093785.1. NCBI lineage: Eukaryota > Fungi > Ascomycota > Dothideomycetes > Capnodiales > Capnodiaceae > Polychaeton > Polychaeton citri. Next base: position 4,237 of record MU003918.1, read on the forward strand.
GTGGCTCGCCGCACAATCTCCTCTGTCCATCTCCTCTCCGCGTGTAACCCTACCTCTAGCGAGACATTCCCGATCCATCCTTTCTTGAGCCCTTGTTTTATTCCCTCACAGATAATATATACGATGTGCCGTACAAGATGCTCCATGACATGAGTATGATTGAAGTCGGAGGCGGCCTGCTCAGATCCAGGCCAGAACAGATTTGGAAAGCCGTTTGTGGAAACACCATGCAATGTCTGCGGACCCCCATTTGCATATTTTTCATTCAACGTCACCCCTCCTCTACCCGTGATTATAATACCCGCTCGCGATCCGGGACTTCCCTGCGAGGGTGTTGTGTAACCTGTGGCGAAAATAAGGCAGTCGATTTCGTGTGCGACACTGTGATCGTCACCTATTACGACAGCGGAGGTAGTAAGGCGCTCGAGCGAGCAGCCATGTGTGTCGACAAGCGTCACGTTTGCCCGGTTGAAACATGAAAGGTAGTCGTCATGGAAGATCGGGCGTTTACACCAACTTGGGTACCAGTTTTGTAGGCTTTCAGCAGTGTCGTGGTCGGTTACAGTATTGCGGACTCGCGCCCGGATGCGTTCTTGACGAGGGAAGTCAATTGCAGTGAGAAGTTTCTGATGACGCTGAATCGCCCATTCGTCCATGATACCCCAACCGGGTGCGCCGAAAAAAGCGCTAAAGGAAGGTGACTGCGTGGTAGCATCGCTGACCATGTCAATGATCGGCTGCGGGTGAATGTTGCTGATCCAGTGGTTGAAGTTCCAGCGGCGCTCGTTCTGCCAGCCAGGAGCCGTGGCTACCTCTATTTCCCATCTTCTCAGGTCAGTCTTCTGATTTTTGCGACGGTCAACCGAGGCTGGTGTGCGTTGAAACACCACGAGTTCTTTCGCATACTGCGCCAAGACCGGGATTACCTGCACTGCTGTCGCCCCTGTGCCAATGATACCAACTCGCTTGTCTTTAAGTTTATGTAGTACTGGGTCCTCGGGAGAACCTCCAGTGAAGCCATAGTCCCATCTCGAGGCATGAAAAAGGTGGCCTTGGAACACATCGAGCCCTTCAATCCGAGGTAACTTCGGGCGCACGAAAAGTCCCGTAGCGAGGATGACGAACTGGGCTCTTAGATATAGGCGCTTGCGCTCTCCGTTCGGGTCATGAGCCATCAACGTACATACTTGCCAAAATTTGTTGTCTTCTCTCCAGCTCAAAGTTTCCACTTTAGTATAGAAAATAGTTCGATTGCGAAGGTGATATCGGTCGGCTATGGTCTCTGCGTAGTGCCGCAGCTCCAATCCAGAGACGTATTTGGCTGTAGGGATATATCGCAGCTCCTCCAGCAATGGCATGTAGATGTATGATTCAGCATCACACATCAGTCCTGGATATTGATTCCAGTACCAGGTGCCTCCAAAACCTCCAGCGATGTCCGCGATGATGATGTCTTTGTGCTTGAAGCCAGCTTCGAGCAGTCGTATTGCAAATAACAGGCCCGAATAGCCTGCACCAACTATAAGCACTGCTACATTGGAACTGTCCTTCAATGGGTACTCTTGCGCTTCAAGAACGTCGAAATCAGCCAATGGAACGTTTTGGGCTGAGATGAATTGATGGGAGACTTCTGCTGCTTCTCTGTTCTGCGCTAGACCATCGGGCCTGAGTCGTTTGTGACGCTCAGCATCGTACCGTTGCTGGATCTCGAAGGAATTCAAGTCCATCAGGAATCGAGTTGAATTGAGTTGATAATGATATACAGACCGTCCTTGGCGAAATCAGTCGCGTAGATCGATCTATTATGTGGAAGACCCTCATTCCATATCTGGCAGAACAAGACGTGTTAGGCCAATTCAAACTCAGGGTAGTGAAGAAGCATACAGTGTCATTTGTCAATGCAGTGCTTCAGTGCTTGGTCAAGAATGGAGCTACTGCAATCATTCTCTTGTACAAATACAAAATGAGAAATCGTAGTTTCCACAATCGATGTACCGTGACGTCGTGGTTCCGTCTAGGTTTCAAAGTCGTACCATGGCAAAAACCGAACAATCCTTCTTCATTGAGTCGAAGCACTCGTAGTATTCAACTTCTGATCACGCAGCACTTCCGTGGGCAGTTGAGTAAGCCTTTCTAATTGCCACTCCGAAAATGGGCACGCTAAAGTCAATATCGGAACATGATGCGCAAAAGGAAGATATTCGGCCTAGAGACTACAAAGAATCGAGCTCGGAAAGACATCTCACCATCGGTATCATCGGAGCAGGCTGCTCAGGGCTTTTTTCAGCTATGATTCTTGATTTCCTCCGCTCTCGGATTGAAGACTTCAACATAAAATATGAGATTCTTGAGGCGAACGGTCGAGAACGGGTGGGTGGGAGGCTCTTCACCCATCATTTCTCAGAAGCTAAACACGACTATTTTGATGCTGGTGCGATGCGGTTTCCAAATAACCCAACAATGAAACGGTACGTATACTATCTCTGTAGAGAAGGTTCGTTTATTGATGTCCGTATGAAAGCACGTTCCGCTTGTTCAAACATTTAGAGCCCAACATCCAGCTGCAGCTATACATGAACGAAGACACTAAGCACCCTTGTCCGTGTCGTGACGGCAGCATTGCAGATAGTAACGAGGAAAATTCACACGATGAACAGATTCCTTCGAGGTAGGCACTTTGACAAGATGTAATGTTGAGCAATAACTGACTATCTCCTGGCTTTCTCACTTGCGGCCCCTACAACGTACTCGAGACCGCTCTTCGAGGTGTCAAAGAAATTATCGAGAGTCGTCTAGGCACCGACATTCAAAGGGCTAGGCGTGACCTTGACTTTGATGCGTTAGGAGTGACGATGAGAAGTCTGGATTGCATGACAATTCGTGATTTCTTGCGCTCGTAAGCAGTCTCGTCTGAAAATTCCTTGGCCTAACCTGATGCATGAGAACTGATATGTTACACAGTGATCAGAACCCACTTGGTCCATTCAACTTCCACACGGTTCAGTGGTTGGAAGATACGACATGGTACGCCGCCAGCCGTCTCCATAACCTTTGTCGCACACTGATTGATCTAGCTCGACAAGCGCGTTCGGTAGCTCGGTGCTGGAAGCGGCCATGGAATTGGTATATTTCGAGCCCGGTGGTGGGTGGTACTGCATTCAAGGCGGAGCCCAAAACATAGCCAAGGCAATGGAAGAGCGGCTGTCAACCCCACCCTTATATCACCACGAAGTCAAAGCGGTACGGAATAGTCGCGAGCATGTGAGCCTGGTGGTGCAGTCTCCAATCGCCAAAAGCCGCGAGACACGACAGTACGCTGCTGTTCTCTGCTCAACGACCTTGATTGCCCTGCAGCGCATGGACTTGATGGAGGCTGGCCTCAGCTTCCGCACTATGCAGGCGGTTCGATCGCTACACTACGCATCTTGCTGCAAGATCGGCGTGCGATTCCGAACCGCGTGGTGGCGTCAAGCACCCTTCCACATCAATCACGGTGGCCAAGCGAGTACACATATGCCGATCCGGCTCTGTATATACCCTTCGTATGGCCTGGACCGCAGTGCTTCAGAGCCTGCCGTGCTGCTGTGCTCGTATACGTGGGCTCAGGATGCACAACGCATGGCTAGTCTACGCAGCCACACAGCGGACAATGTCCGAGACTTACTCATGCATAACCTGGCACTTTTGCATGCCACGGCGGACGTAGCTTATGCAGACGTACTTGGAATGTTGCATCGCGAGTATGTCACATATGCTATCTTCGATTGGGAGTCTGATCCGTTCACCGGAGGTGGTGCAGCATATTTCGAACCGGGACAATTCAGCTACATGCTCTCCGAGCTGTGGCAAGCCAATGACGGGTTCTTTATCATTGGGGAGGCTACATCATGGCAACACGCGTGGGTCCAGGGGGCGTTGGATTCGGCGGCGGCTGGCATCCACCAGATGATGCGGTGGCTAGTAGACCGCCACCCGGAACAGCTGCAGTATGCCAAAGCGTTGGATCTGCTTGAGTCGGAAAACGCTTGTAACCTATTCGGTGTACTAGATAGCTGATGGTTAGGGAGTATAGATCCGGGTGGCCACGGGTGGGATTGCGACCAAGTCTGGCGTAAAGCTCCCAAGAATTAACTACAAGAGTCGACTCTTCCTCTCATTAGCTTGCTGATTGCTCTGATATATCAGATGTCTCGCTTTGCACGCATTGCAGTAGTTACAGGAGCCAATAAGGGCATTGGATACGGCCTCGGTGGTGTAAACCCTCTCAAGACTAGACTGAGCTTGGCTGACCTGATGATCTGTGCATAGCTCTGCATCTAGCATTGAGATATCCGTGTTCAAGGTTTAATACCGGCCATCTTTTGGTCATCTTGACTGCCCGAGACCCTTCGCGTGGACAACATGCCATTGACCAGATCAGCTCAGACGAGAGGTTGACTAAGGCAAGAATTCTCGCTTCTCAAGGCGGTCTTGTGTCTTTTGAGTGGAAACTGCTCGACATCAGCTCACGTCCTAGTATAGATGCATTCGTTCGTGACCTCGCCCAAGAGCACAATGGGATTGACATTCTTGTCAATAACGCTGGGATCGAACAGCCCGGGTTCGACATGCAGAGCATCTCCGCTACCCTTCTTACCAACTTCCACGGGACGGTCTACTTGTCAACAACCATCTTACCCCATCTGAGGAAATCCACTGATTCGCGCCTCGTCAACATTGCTAGTGTCGACGGCGTCTTAGACGATCAATATTCGGAAGAGATGAAAGCTCGCTTTCATTCTGCAGCCCGGAACGCTGAGATGGCTCTCACCCTGGAAGAAGCGGTCCGACCCGCCTCTCGGCTAATGAGTGAGTTCGAAGCCCTGGCGGCGCTTGGCCCAGATGCCCTGACCCATGCTGGTTTCCCGAGGCATTCGTACGCTGTGAGCAAAGCAGGCCTGATCGCCGCTACACGATGCATAGCTCTAAAAACCCGACATAGCAACACCAGTGGAGAGATACAAGATGCCTTTCCTTTGGTTGTATCGTGTTGTCCTGGGTGGGTACGCACCGACTTAACCCACGGTCGTGGCGATAAAGACGTCACAGAGGGTGTGGTCACTCCCTTGCATGTGATGCTACAGGATATAGGTCACCAGACGGGAGACTTCTGGTCAGAACTGGAAGTAGTGGAATGGTGAACAGTGAGGTCTGTCTGTAGTAACAGTCGCTACACATTCGAAGACGAACTGCAAATAAGGTATGCACATGGCAAAATCTCCGGTATTTGCCCTCACAGTAGAAGAGGAACTACATAAAGCTAAGGAAAACTTACTGACACACAATTCACATGAGTAACTTAGAGTGTCGGCACGTAGCTCGTCTTGAAAAGATACAAACCTAATCAAAGCTGCTCTACACCGTGGGGCATCGTCATGTGTCTTGAGGCGAAAGCTAATGTTTCCTACCTACGATCTCATCTTGCGTTGAGCATGTTCATTCGGATTTCCTCCCTAGGAAATGGCAGAACGGGCGGCGGGATGAACACATCGTCACTAATCTGCAACCCATGGGCGATTGTCGTGGGTAACCTAAGGGACCATATCTCCGCGAAAGCTTTAGCGCTTGACAACGTATATTGAATGAGGATCATCGGTATAGCACTCTGTGGTGGAGCATCCGTTCTGCCCGATGCTTTACGAAGCACTACTATTACTACGCATGAGAGTGGCTTCAAAAGGCACCGCTGAATACATCCTTCGCTTGTGGAGTATCAATGTCAATTCATTCACACATGAAGCTTATCGGAAAACCGTTTGGCTGGCACATGTGTCAGCGTCGCTTAACCTTAGGCGGCTTTCATGTCTAAATCGTCGGGCCAGCTCCCGTCCAGGTGCCACGGAGTTTATATTCGAGCTTCTTGATACTGCCAACCTATTTCGAGGCCACCACCGTATGCTCTATGGATGAATTATGATTGAGATTCTGCTGCTGTGAGATGCTTATCGGCCGCCGTACTACTGTGTTTCCAGCTGGGTAATACGGAGCTGCCGACGTCCTTATTCAAGATTCAGTTTGACGTTGGTGAGACTATCTATTGCGGTCATAAGCTCTACCGACTAATTCCATAGCGGATGGCGTATCGTGGTTTAACTCGACTATGTGTTGCTAAAGATATGCAATAGACCTGTCCACTGCTCTAGGCAATCCAAATCGGTGATTTCTGTATCTGCGGACGTTTACCAGGTCTATAGTCTGGCGTAGCAGAAGCATTGCGATGTCCACACCTGATATCGGCTTGGGTTGTCGTCACCACTGTTCGGCAGGCCTATTTTGCAATATTCTGACTTAGGTCGACAACAACACTGATCATAGAGAAGTACTTGGCCAGACGTAAGCTCGTCTTTTGCCATTCTTCGATACAAATCAACGAATTAAAGCGCAGCCTTAGCTTATGCATGTATTTCCTAAGCATAAGATTTTCTGAAATGTTCCCAGCTGTGCCGATTGCGGCGTCGATGAAATTGTTGAGTTTGAGCGAGATTGTAACGAACCGGATGGCGCCTCTGTGATGTTTGACATGCATTTGAAGTGCGGCAAGTGCAAGCATCTCGAGAGGATCACGACTAGGTCGTCGAGGCGAGCGTTAAGAGCGAGAGCAAAGACAGCCTGCTAGACAACCTCTTTGGTCCTAGCCATGCCACAGACCTCAACTTAATGTAGCATGGATCTTGGAGATATCGAGCCACTGCACATCGGTCATATGAACTAAGTCCCGAACTCAGATCGTAGCTACGACAGCTACATTGCTCTTATGAACCATTGAATGGAGAATTGCGTAGCCTTAATGATAGAAGATCATGCTGTATTGTTGTACGATGATGGGCTTAGAGTTCGCGACTAGAAATGAAAAACTAGGACGCAATTCGCCCAAAGGCTCTATTCGGTGCAATTTCGGGTTGTATGGAAGATGCCTTAACCAGCATACAAAGATTCGAAGAAGTAGACCTCTGTCCTCTGGTCTTAAGATAATTACGAGAAGCGTACGGTCCATAAAATTGGTATAGAGAGGGGAGGTAAGGTACCTGTTAGATCTAAGAGGTAGCTTGACCCTTGACTCACATTCAGCTCCGGAATTTCGCACCTGCGACGAAATGACGCCGCCAACATCATGAGAAGGGTGCCATGGACTTGGATATCGTATGTCGTACGAGTCTTTCAGATGTGCAGAATAACGATAAGGTCCCTCCCTTCCGCAAAGCTCCCTGAACGGCTGCAATTTTAGAGAATTCAGTTTGGCGCAGATATGTTAGTTAGTTCAATTTTCGTGGATGTTTCTCGGCTTAACTGATTCGTAGTACGACTGAAGATGCACTGCGCTGCCACGTCACTGTCATCAGTCCAAGAAGCAGGATGAATGGCTACACTACACGTTTCCGAGCTCCACAGATATATCTTGTATGACGAAGTGTGTCACCATCTATCACTATTGGTCATACCCTTATCTATGTCACTTATGCACATGGACTTAGGCAATAAAAATGTTTGTTCCGTGGAAGAGACATAAATGGATCTTCGTCGCCTTTTAACCTACCATGCTCTCCAGACACAACCTTGCTTGCTTCGAGTCATCTTCACCAACAACACCGAGCAAAACATCCCAAAATATCATTCACAATCATGTCCGCAAACGTCATCGCCATCCTAAGGCCCTCTGAAGAGCACAAGGAAGCTGTATGTATTCGTCATTATTACTAATGGGTATTGCTTACATTCTTCAAGGCTCACAGAGCTTTCAATGGCCTCGCGGCTGAGGTACAGGTCAAGGAATCTGGTTGCCTCGCTTTCCGTGTTTTCACTCACGAGGACGGGTCCATGATCATCTACAAGAGGTAGCTCCAAGAAGAGGATGCCTTTTTACATTATGGCTAACGGAATTCCCCAGCTACAAAAGCTTAGATGCGTGGAAAACACATCGTAGCATGCCTTGGACTCAGAAGGCGCTCGCCGAGGGGAAGACAGAGCCTATTATCCATATTTACGATTCGGCCAATACTACCGGCTTTGGGCCGCGTGCCAGGGACATCTCGGCTGCCGACTCTATCAACATCGTTGCCATCATCAATCCTTTGGAGAAGAACAAAGCTGAGGTCTGTTTCCCTTGTCCTTTCAAGCATTTGGCCTACTAAATTATCTTCTAGGCACGCCAAGCGTTCAACGACCTTGCGACTGTAGTTCAGGCCAAAGAACCTGGTTGTATCGCTTTCCGCGTCTTCCACCACGATAATGGCTCTATGATCATCTACAAGAGGTACAATCACTACTATGCTACTATTGCCACCCCAACTGACCAGTAACTGCAGCTACCAGAACCTTGATGCATGGAGAGTACATCGCTCTATGCCTTGGACCCAGAAGGCTCTTGTAGACAGCAAGACCGAGCCTGTGATCAACGTCTACAGCTCTTCTATGACTACAGGCTTTGGTCCGAATTGCGAGCACATCACTCTTCAAGCCGGCGCTGCTATGTCCGAGATAGGAGTCGTTGGGACTGGCGAGCCCACTGTGGAAATTGCTGCATAAAGGAACCCTAAAGTCCTGTCCAGGGCTATTCACATGTTAGGATCATGCTATACCTGATTTCTCGTGCTGACTTCAAGTCTGTCATTACTCCTAAGTATGTCTTACTTCCTTAAAAGCTTATTTAGCAAACAAAAGGTATGCTATAAGCAAGTAGGTCACGTAAGCAAGTAACGTTGCGTTACCCTAAGCAAACTGTTACGTCAAGCAAACTACCTAACCACTTCCGTAGCCACTTCGATCTTATATAACTCGCTCAATTCTTCTTATATTCTAGTAAAACAATATGGAAAAAGAAGCCAACATCTAAGAGGCTATAGCTAGCTACTTACGTAGCGATTATTCTTTAATCTAGGCAGCTACTATAGCGCTTTCTATCTCTTACTCTACCCTCTGCCACTGCCTTACTAGACACAAATCACGCTCTAAAGCAAATAAAACAAATTAGGATCTAACCCTAAAAACAAGTAATATACACTTGTTAAGTGGCTTGTTAGCTTAACAAAGTCTTGTTTCCTTGCCTTACTAGCTCTTACACTTAAAATTGCTTAAGAAATACACTAAAACTATATATAGTATAAAGGGCAAGCCCTAGGAGTACGCACTGGCTTTGCCTATGTAGGTTAAGCTTAGTACTCCATATAATAAAGTATAGACCCTGGCTAACAGGTAAAGCTTAGTACTCTAACGTCGTATAATGCCTAGTAAACTATAATGCTAAGTAAACTATAATGCTAAGTAAACTATAATACTAAGTAAACTATAATGCTAAGTAAACTATAATGCTAAGTAAACTATAATGCTAAGTAAACTACTTAACTACCCCCTAGCTACTTTGATCTTATATAATTTGCTTAATTCTTATTGCATTTTAATAAAACAACATAGAAAAAGAAGCTAAGATCTAAGAGGCTATAGCTAGCTAGTTACGCGGCTATTATTTTTCAATTTAAGCTACTATAACAGCATTTTCTATTGTATACTCTACCCTCTGCCATCGCCTTACTAGATGTAAATCACGCTCTAAAGCAAACAAAACAGCTTAGAACTTGACCAAAAATGAAGAATCTATACTTTTTTAGACTCTTACTACCCTACTAAGGTCTAGTTTACCTATAACACCTACTTAGGCGCTTAATATAGCACGTGAAATACGACAAGGTTAAGTTTAGCTTTTCTCTTATCCTGCCTCTTATCCTCAACTATTTAACTGATAATAGCTTTCATGCTTTAAAAAACGCCATCCTAAAATTGCTAGCGTTTAGACTACGACCCTATCTAAACTACGTTTTAATAGCGTATTACTAGAGGTTATGAAGCGCTATTTTAAAGCTATAACTAGCTTATTTAGCTAGTATACCTTTACCTCTAACACTATTTACAACGCTAACAAAACAGCTTTTAATATTAGATTAAATTAGTTAACTAGAGCTAATAATAGTATTCTAAAAAATTGCAGCAATTTCTTTACTCTCTACACATAATTCTAATTCTACTGTTACATTTATATTATCTTAGACTATAATTTCTTTATAGTAATTTCTTTGTTTCTTATTAGCTAAACAAACTACATCTACTACCTTACTATTATAGGAGGGTCTAGAGATCTACCTAAGATAGGTTATACCTACAAGTAAAAGGAGTAGGGTAGTTAATAATAGAAAGGTATAACAGAGTACTAAGGATACTATAGGGTAGAACCTATAATACTGTTATATCTATAACATAAGTTAAGCA